>SNQJ01S0164102.1:29294-41930 GCA_010110895.2 Picea sitchensis | reverse complement strand
AATGAGTTCATGAAAGTGTGATAATCAGAAACAGGTGTTGAAGATTCCTGCTTAGGAATTAAGGTCCTGTTCTCTGTTAACAATTAGTTAGTCTTCAATGTGTGTTAATAATTTCAGTTAAGCAATGAGTTCATGAAGTGTGATGATCAGAAGCATGTGTTGAAGATTATTTCTTTGGGAATAGGGTCTTGTTCTCTGGTTACAGAATAGTTGGTCTTTCCTTTTGCAGTGTCTTGAAAGATTTATTTTCCAGGTTGTTATTTTCTTAAAGTAATCCAGGATTCTTTGACATTTATCTCTTTAAACATTGAACTCTGCAATATGTAGGTTTATTTCCTGTAAATCAAGTTAGAACTTCAGTTTGTTCAAGGAAAAGTGTGATTAATATGTTTTTACTACAACTCTAGGTTGCTTTTCAGATTGAGCATATATAGTGCCTGACTACCTTTGAAATAACAGACTTCCCTGGGTTGAAAATTTATGTAGCACTTGACTGTTTAATTAAATAAGCAATTATAGTGACCAACAGCCAGGAGACTAATATTTGTGGGTAATCGGGGTGATGTGGGTGTGGATACTTTATTGGGGAAAGGTAATTGTAAGATGGTTTGAGAAGAACTGGGTTGATGAGGGGATTTTGGTGTGTAAATCTGTACATTTTTTTGCGAAGCACACATAATCATGTAGGGTGTAATAGTTCTATTGTCCTTGCGTAGAGAAATGAAGAAGCCAAGATTCATATTGTCCTAGGAGAGAAGACCATGCTACGACTTCAAAAGTTGGTACATATTGGCCTTTCAACATTACATGGTAAAATTATTGTTGCAAGCATTTATGATTGGAAACTATATTTTTCTTTTTGTGAACATTGCATATATGGTAAACAAAATTGGGTAAGATTCTCATTTGATACTACAAGAGAAAATGAAATCTTAAAGTTGATACAGAGTGATGTGTTTGGACCTATGTATGTTTCATCACTAGCTAAATCTATGTATTATGTTTCATTCATAGATTATTTCTCAAGGAACACATGGATTTGTTTTCTTAGGAAGAAATATGAGGTATTTGATAAATTTAAAGAGTTTAAGGCTCCAATAGAAAATCATACAAAGAAGAAAATAAAGATATTGAGGACAAATAATGGTGGATATTTATGTGGAAATGAGCTTCAGGAATTAAGTAAGAAGTGTAGAATATCAAGGAAAAAGAATACCTCATACACACCTTGATAAAATGGACTTGTGGAAATAATGAGAAGAACATTGATGGAGAAGGAAATAAGCATGCTCATTGGTGTAGGGTTAGGACATGAATCATGGGCAGA
Organism: Picea sitchensis; assembly: GCA_010110895.2. NCBI lineage: Eukaryota > Viridiplantae > Streptophyta > Pinopsida > Pinales > Pinaceae > Picea > Picea sitchensis. The sequence continues at coordinate 40,603 of SNQJ01S0164102.1, read as the reverse complement.
GGCAGTGGATACTACACGTTACTTGGTAAATCGATCACCCACATCAACCTTGATTGACAAAACTCCTCATGAGACATGCACTGGTAAGCAACCCTCTCTTAAACATCATATAGTTTTAGGATGTGATTCTTATGTACATATTCCAAAGGAAAAAAAGATTAAGTTGGATAATAAAGATGAAAAATCTATCTTTATTGGTTATAAAGTTGGTATCAAAGATTATAAACTTTGGAACCCAGTCACTAAGAATATTATTTTTTAGTGAGGATGTTGTTTTTAGAGAGGTTAAAGATGTTCCCAAACAAGAACTCCATCAAGGGAAGAAGAACCCAATAAAATATAGTTTGATTTGGATGATGAAAAGTCTAACTTAACAAAAGAAGATAAATCAAAATAATAAGAACCTCATACTCTAGTATTGAGGATATTAGTGAGGAAAAGAAGGAAACTAGAAAGGTATAGTCCACCTGATTTTCATGCTAATATTTCTTTAGCTACTACTGATAATGATCCTATAATTGTTAGAGAAGAGATGCATTCAAAGGATAGTAAAATCTAGATGAATGTGATGGTTGAAGAGATGGATGCCTTGGAAAATAATGAGGCCTGGGATAGAGTTGAGTTTCCAAGTGGAAACAAATATGTTGGTAGAAAATGGTTTTTTAAGAAGAAGTTGAATGAAAAAGTTAAAGTGGAGAAGTATAAATCCCACTTAGTAGCAAAGTGATATTCTCAGGTAGAGATAATTGATTTTGGTGAAATATTTTCTCTTGTCACTAAATTAACTTCTATTGGATTCCTTTTTCCCATTATTGTTTCTTTTGATCTTGAAGTAGAGAAGATGGATGTGAATATAATGTTCCTACATGGTGATCTTGAAGAAGAAATCTACATGAAACAACCATAAGGTTTTGCAGTGAAGGGAAAGAAGGAGTTGGTATTTAAGACAAAAAGTCACTATTTGGTCAGAAGCAATCACCTAGGATGTAGTACCAAAAGTTTGACACATACATCCTTGGGCTAGGATTTGTGAAAAGTAGGATCGATCACATTTTATATTCCAAGTAGGTTGGTAATCACTTCATTTATGTAGTGTTGTATGTTGATGACATGTTGCGGGTAGGAAACAAGATGGATGTTATCAAGGAGATCAAATTGTAAATATCCTCTAAATTTCGCATGAAGGATCTCGGTGTTGCTAACTTCGTTATGGGAATGGAGATTAAAAAGCGATTGTGCAAATATGAAACTTTGGTTGAATCAAAGAAAATATGCTGAGATGATATTGCAAAGGTTTAATATGTAGGAAAGTAAATTGGTCAAGGTCCATATTCTTGCAATTGTAAAGTTATATGTAAATCAGTGTCCCAAGACACAAGAAGAGGAAGAAGACATGTCACAAGTACCTTATGCTAGTGTTGTTGGGAGATTTATGTATACAATGGTCTCTGTTAGACCATATTTTTCCCATGTAATGGGAGTTTTGAGTAGACATATGTCAAAGCCAAGGAAGGAGCACTTGACAATTGTAAAGTGCAATATTTCTAGCAAAGAACCTAACTTATCATTGGAAAATAAAGCATATTGATGTGCAATATCACTTTGTGAGAGACATGGCTGAAGACAAGAAAGTGGTGTTGGAGAACTTTGACACCTTGAAGAATGTCGCAAAATCCTTGATGAAGTCTACCAGTACAGATAAGTTGTCTTGGTGTAGATAATAAATGGGTATTGATGCCCTAAATTTGTGACAGTATTAATCACTAGAACCCTAGGCTTGCAAAGAAAACAACAAGTGGGAGAATGTTGGGTATGTGTTATATTATTTGCATCTAGTTGGGGGGTGGATTTTGACAATCCCCTCCACTAGTAGTGCTCTTCTATTCCACTGGGTGAACTTCGGGGGGTCTCAAGGGGGCTAGGCATTGACCCCCCTACTTGGTGAAGGGAAACACCTTGAGCCGATGGGTTTCGGGGCATTGCCCCAATTTTTGTTTTGGTGGTTTTCTCTATTTTTAGTGGTTTTGTAATTTAATCTCAGATTAAAGGATCAGGGTTGTAATCTAATCTAGATTAATGGATTAGGGTTTTGGAAGATACAAAATATATAAAATATTGTATATATTGTATTGTGAATGGTGAAATTAATACAATGAAGAGCTGAGAGGTGTGACATTAAGAAAATATGGTTTTTTTCTCGGTTAAGCGTTTCCAACATAAATATATGTGTACTATGTGTATGAGTCATTGATTAATTTACATTTTTCTTAAGAAATTGTATGGGTAAAATAATGAATATCGGTGTCTATTTTCCTTGTTTTTTGAGATAATAAAATATATTTTCAGAAGTTTTTCAACTTTTGGTAAATAAAATTATTATTTTTATTTAGAATTTCACTTACAGTAAAAGTAAAACTTGTCATGAATTTTGTTATCTTTCTATTGATTACTTTTCAAATTTTTTTTAATTGAAATTTGATATATCATTTTAGTGATTGTTTGACATTATGTTCCTTAAAAATGAAGGCATTGATAATGAGTTATGTTTGTTGACACCAATTTACTCATTATTAAACTTTTGATTTTGAAAAATAAAATATACTTCCCAAATTCAAACAGAGTCTATTAAAGTATCACTATAGTTTTGAAGACAACAGCTGAATATTATAATTACTACAATTTTTTGAATTTGACCAATCTGAAAAAGTTGCATATTTTGAACACATTTAGATTGACAACAATTATCTTCTTTAATTTTTATTTAAAAGTGAAATATAAAAGTACCCTTTTGAAGAGGACAATGAAAGGTTCCATAATTTTTTACTGCGTATTATTGCAGATATTGATTTTCCATTTTACTGTATCATTTTGTCATCTAAAAATAATATGCAGACTTTTTTTATAAAATTAACTAAAATTACTAAAAAATTAAATCGAATACAAATTCTATCAAAAGAAAATAGATTCATTTATGAAAATTTTGGTACTGGTTCTGAAACGAGACTCACAATATTTTAAGGATTTCGCTCCTTGCTAAGTTGAAGTAAGTTTAAGCAATTACATATTTTTCTGAAAAAGTGCCATAGTTATAGGTGTTCGGTTGAAAGTTAGTATTTTTCAGTTGAAAGTTAGTTTTAACGGAAAATCATTGTTAGTTTTAAAATTTATGTTATATTTTTCAACAATGTCATTATATTTATATTTCAGCGGAAAAAATAGTTCGGTCGAAAACTATTTCGCCCAAAAAATTCAAGAGTTCGACCGAAAATATGTCGTTGGCAATTTTCGTGACCCGGTTCTGATGAAAGTGTTACCCAACTTCATGATTTTAACTCTATGCTTAGTTTTACCTCATGGGTTTAAAACTTACATTAGTCATGTCTGATACCAGTCATTTCAATGGGTTGAACAGATGACATACATAGGGTGAAATGTAGAGACTCTTTTTCAATGAGAACTTTCAAGCAGAAGACAAATATATTAGCATGTACAGGAACATCAAGAGAAGAGAAATATATTCCATAGTTGTCCGACCAACCATTCTACCATATAATGATGCATCCTTATGAGACTATACACACCTATAATCGAAGACAAAACTGGTCATGAATAATACAAGAAATCACATAGCTTCATTGAATCCATATAGTATCCACCAAATATACTAGTTACCGGCACCAAATGTCTTCCTCAACAAGCCATTTATGGATGCTTTTAGGAAGAAGAACCTTATCATGGCTAATATAGTTGAAGAATGGTGGGATGAGGATATGTCTTTCCATACAAGGGACAATAAATTATATCTCACTCAATATCTCAAACCACCATATCAAATCGTCACATCGATGATCTAAATTCTCTATGAAGAAGAAGAGAGTATCCATTTCAAGCTGGAATAGACACTAATTGCACACATTGTAGTAGAAATATGACAAATATTCAACTTGGCATAGATATTTTTATCCAACATATTTCAATATTCCCAGGAATCCCCCAACAACAAAAAACCAAGTTTAAATATGTCACCTTTCTTAGTTGATTCATTTTTTTCTTCTATTTCCTTTCCATAAATGAATTGGAGNGGCTTGAACTGTCTGGATTCTTTACTTTCTGGGCTCTTTTCTTGGATGGGATTGGAGCTGCTTGGAACCTCATTCGAGTTGCCTTTGCCTTTGCTTTTTTTTTGGTTGTTGGCTTTTTGTATGAGAGTCCATTGCTCACCGATTTGCTTGTCTGGCTGTTCTTCCACCTTTTTCTTGCAGTGCTTGGTGAAATGCCCATATCCATGGCAGTGCCTACATTTGAATGGAAGCTGTTCATAATCCAGCTCTTGTACGTGCATCCATCCTGCAACTGTTATCTTAATGGCTTCCGGAAGCCCCTCCTCCAGATCTACTTCGACACAGATACGTGCGCATGAATATTGATCTTTTCTTGCAGCCTGGTCTATGTATTTTCCTAAACCGTTGCCGATAATCTGGAGAGACTTCGGATTCCAGCAATGGAGGGGGAGATGGGGAAGCCGCACCCACACCGGAACAGCAGATGGGACATCCTGAGCTGGGTCGAAGTCTGGAAACCATTTGTTGAGATATAGTCCTTGAGGGCCCATGAAGTAAGGTCCGTTTCTAAAGATTAGGCTTCTGTCCTCTGCACTTTCAAAAACGAAGATGAAAAACCCTTTGCCTACGAAATAGCTCTTGATTCCTTCTTTGATTAACGGCTTCCAATTTCTCTGTGTCCACTCTTCTACTGACTTAGGCGAGGGCCAGAGACCCGTGAACTGGCCTATGATCCCTTTCTCAGCAAGATTAAGAGCTGCTTTACAGGTTTCTTCTTCCGGAAGAGCTACCGAAGGTATGGAATCCATCCTCTTAACGAACTTCTGTTGATTGACTGAGGGTTGTCGCTTGGAGAACGAATCCAACATTGCTTTGAAAGCAATAACTTCAGGAGGGGGCGGGGGAGGGTCTAAATCCCTAGGGGGCGGCATGTCTGGTCTCTGGACAGACCCAGACGGCCCGTAAGCTCGGCTAAAAAAGGAGGAGGGGGCCCAGGAAGGCCCTGGAGGGAGACTGGGAGGCCCAGCAGCAGGAGCTGCCAGGCAGGGAGGCCGCAGGAGGCAGCACGGGGCCGCAGAGCAGCTAGGTCGGAGGCGCAGCTCGCGCGCAGCTCGCTGGTATTTTTTTAAGATTAGAATACATATGAGAAACATATATCAACAATATATCATCAACAAGTCATCACCACAAGGAACACAAAGAACACAAGATCTATGTTTAATTTTCTTTTTGTTACGGACTACAATCCTTGGGGTTTTTCAGAAACAATTGAATAGAGTAAAACTCTACAATACAACCATATCTATAATGAAACACTTAACTTACACCCTCAACACCAACTGATATGAGGCAACAATCCTCAAGAAATATCAATCTGTACCATAAACAAGTGCATCAACCATGCACCAACCTATACCAAACAACCTGTAATCAACTTGTACCATAAACAAGTGCATCCAACCATGTTCCAAGTATGTACCAATCATATGTAAAATACTAATAAAAAAATATGTACCAACATCATCAACTATACACCTCATGTATGCACTAACTCATCAACTGCTTGTCTCAACCATGACTAGTTTTGGATTAGTCAACAACCCTAAGTTGAAACAATAATAACTTTGTACCTATAATGAATAAAGTTTGAATCTAATACAAAATATTATTCAATGTGTTTTATGCAATTCATCCAAGTTTCACTACTTGGAACCTGTCATAAAAGGAGTTATATAAAAAATGGCATACCTTGTTGAATTCTCAATTATTCTAGAGAGCAACCTTGTAGAGTATGCCCTACAAAAAATCTTTGTTAATTTGATCTAAAACTGTTAAACATCATACTACAGCCTGTAATCTGACCAACACATTTGGGATTACTTAATTTGGATTTTTTTATGAATAAGTTATGACATTTTTACCTAAAACACTTGTTTTAGACTAGTTTCATGACTATCCACAAACCCTATTTTACACAGAGTGTAACTCCAAAAATAAAATGACCTACAAGTTGAATTGCATACCACAAATACTTGGATATGTTTACTCAATGGAATATCAATCACACGGTCTAAATCATTCCATAAAAAACGTTATTACAAAAATGGTGATATGACATGTAAATAACATACCTTAGAAAGCATCATCAAAAGAATTTATCCTCCCTTGAATTTCGGCCCTATTTTCTTCACCCTCCCTCTGAAATTAGGCTTAGATATCCTTTGTTTACCTCAGGCACCTATATATCTTCAATATGATCAAGTGTAATGTAAAATGAGAGAGCCTTGCCTCTTATTTATACTCTCCATCTTCCAGATCACTTAACCCATATCTAGGCCACTTAACCCATTTCTAGGTCACTTAACCCATTTATATGTCACTTAACCTATTTTCCTCATTTTTAGGGCTAACCACTTTCCATAACTAGAAAGTTCTTCATTACTTTATCATTTAAATATTCCTCCTTGACTTTGTCACCTCACTTTATCATTTAAATAATCTTCTTTGATTTTCTCACTTCGCTTTATCATTTAAATAATCTTCTTGACTTTGACTCTTGACTTTATCATTTAAATAATCCTTCTTGACGTTTTCACTTGAATTTATCATTTAAATAATGATTTCTTCTTTTCAAGCACTCTGACTTCTTTGAACATTTGGGGCTTCAAGACAACATATGGAGGTCCTCCAACTTCGTAAAGCCATAACTCTCAAACCTTGAGGAGTTATGTGGCATTCCACATACCACTAGAAATGGTATGAAAAGCACTATCCATATAGGTTAGTTTCACTGAAAAAAGAATTGATGTTCATCTTATTATTCCACACTCAAGCATGGGTCCTCCAACCATTCTTCTAGGATAACTCAACGTAAAGCGTCTTCCTGTGAGGGCTTTCACCATAAAGGGACCACTTTGGAGTTCATCCATTTGTCCGCCACTTTGGAGTTCATCTCAATCGGAGGAATCCCCCTTGAAGAGGCAAGTGAGAAGGAGAGGAACCCTTCCATAATAGGATCCATTCTATGGTGTTTTCTTACCTCAAGGGTTTGATATCATAAAATGTGGTTCTTCTATATTGTTCTTTGAATCTTTGTGGTGTTTTTGTATTTAGTTCTTTGGTTCATAACAGTGGGGGAGTTGTTGGGAGGCATTATAGGCCCTTGTAATAGTCATCATACATTAGACATCAAACATTAAGTAAATATATGTAATAAAAGATAAATGCATAAAATAGCATAATGAATGATTGGTTGGAGTGGGTACAACCATTCCAACCATTATTCCAATGTCTTAGTACTATTGAAGAAGGAATACGAAAGATGTTATTTCTGTAATGGAAATCTCTTATTGAATGTATCTCTTTAATACCTGGACTACAAAAGAAATCACACAACCATTGATTCACCCAGTTTAAATGAGCCATCTTGACATGAAAATTTTGTTCAATTTTTTCATATTTCAAATTTACTATTTTTAGTCTTTGAAATTTCAATAAATAAAGGCGTTGACCTCTAGCATAGAGAATGGTGGAACGTAGAAGAAATTATGGAGTATTTTAGCTGAGAACTATGTGAAGTGTGATTTAGAAGCTTTGTATGAGCCAATTTGGTTTTACTAAATTCCTTTTCCATTTTTCTTGTATTGTGGATTATTCTACGAACAAATTAATGTGTCGGTTGTTTCTGGTAAGAATTTAAAATGCAATTAAGATTATTCTTTATGGCTGAATGAATTTTTAGAATATTGAGTAAATGCTTATTGGTACCAACAGTTGAGATGTTATAGAATTATGTATGTGTCTCATGTTTAATTTCATTCTTTTCTATTGATTAAGTTAGTTTCTTCCTAAATCTTATATGATCTCACTATATTCTCTAAGCTCCGAGTAAAAATATTCCTTCATGTTTCTATAACTTTAGATAGGTTTTATTCAATGTGGTTACATGTTATCCTTTAGTATAGATTTATTTCAATTATTAGATCATTTCCTTTTTGCATTCATACAAACACAATAATCATAAAAAGGAAACAAAACAAATAAAATAATTAATTTAAACAAATTATTAAATCCCATTGAATGGTTTTCATACCATAACCCAGAGGATCATTCCACGCCAAATAGGGGGGAGTCTAATTGGTCATCATCCTTGGTTTTTATCCCTACTATTGAGGATTGGGAATCCAAACCCCTCAACACTCGGTTTCCTGAATTTGTGGTTAGCAGGTTCTTATTCTTTTCATCCTTCTTACATATCTTTTGATTAATATCTAGATGTAGTTGCCAACATTTATCTTCAATGTGACCATCAATATTACGATGGTTGCAATGTTTTTTTGTATCGTTTCACTGATGTGCAATAACTATCATTTCCTTGTATTTTCCTTTCCACTTCTTCTTCCCCTCCTTGAAAGCATCTTGGTGGTATTCTTATTTAGAACTAGTTGACCATCCTTTCTTATGGTCTATGTTTTATAGATATTTTTCCCACACATATGCCTCATTGATGGTCCTAGGTTCGTAGAGGATCATTTATTTCCATATATGTTTGTGTAGACCCCTTAGATACTTGAGGAGTACGTTTGGGTTCTTGGGAGATGTACCAAACATAATCACCATTTTCCTAAAATTTGTGGTGTACTCTTACACACTCTACCCTTGCCTCTTCCCGAAGTAATTCCAATAGATCCATTTTTCCTCTGCATACCCACTAGGGTATAATTGGGACTTGATGAGGGTTTTGAACACCTCCCACTTAGGTACTAGTGGATCAACCTCCATCCTAAGTGTCTCTATGTGGATTTCCCACTAGGTTAGTGCATGGAATTTTAGTTTCAATTGGGAAAATGGAATGTTTATGCTCTTCATCTATATTATGGACACTAAAATACACTTCTAAATATTGCAACCAATGATTCAACTTGACAACATTAATGTCATCTTGGTAGGGTTCAATGTCCACTTTTTCTTCCATTTTAAGCAAGGGTTGTGAAGGAGTGATGGAAATGGAACTTGGTTTCTCTTTATAATGCTCTTTTCTCAACTCCTTTTCTAGGTCCTCACTATATCTTGGTTTCTCATATAGTCCAACTTTTGAGCTAGAGCCACCAAGCTCCCCAAAAGGTCCAAACTTATTCCCTAGAGATATCGTGAGAAGGGACATGTTGCGAGAGATATCAATGGATTTCTCTACCATCCTTGCAAATATATATTATAGTACATCTCGAGGGTTATTATTACTAGAATCATCCACCATGGCTAGGTTTTTGTATCTTCCTCCTTAAGTCAATCCATGGATCCTGCAACTTCTGACAAATACCACAAATAAAATTGATCTGATAGAAATATGATCTGTAAAATACCATGTATATTCCACTCGAGCGTTTCATCACAACATATATTTTAATATTTTAAAACCTTTTATTATGCATCTTATTACCTTAGATCTCATATTTATTATTACTAGCTTAGTCCTCAAGTTTATAAAAATAACTTAAATTCAAAAATGAAAGAGACAAGAAAATGAAAACACCATCCACACAAATGAACAGAATATGTATTGTGGGAAACCAAATATGGGAGAAACACAAGCTAGAAGGTGAGGCCTATGCTTTTCTCTCTTTTCTTCAATTATGAAAAGCAAGTACAAAGAAAGGAACAATCACTATGGAGTTTCCTTTGACATTGTTCCCTGAATGGATAATATAGAATCTTCTTCCTCGTTTGTTATGCTCTCATATCACACTCCTAGATACTCTGCGAAACTATGGAACAAGTACAATTCTAAAATAAAGGAACTCCCTCTCCTGTTAGTGGCCCAATCTTCAACATAGTCTAATATTCATCTAGGGTTAGGGATTTTGCATGCCTCAACCATAATTTAGTTTTAGGGTTTTGGAAATTCTAGAAACTTCTTGAAATTCCCCACATGACTAGCCCCACAGTCCAGTAATGGGGGATGATGTGGCATCCACTTGGTACCATGGTGGTCAACAAGGTACGTCAAATTGTAAGAGGCATAAATTCCACATACAAACTCTGATCAAGGTGATTTTCACATAGTTGGAAAGGTATCATCGTGCATAAAAATATTGAGCATCTAGGAGCTATGCTCACAAAGATTTTACCCCCAAAAGTGTCATTTGATGCCTCAAAATGGATCTGAAAGGTTCAGGACCCCAAACCTCCAAACTAGAACCTATCACTACAATGGGCCTTGTAAGGAAATTACTCAAATTTTTTGCCCATAAAGTACCATGATATGTGAATTTTTTTATAATGATCCATTCGTGATCAACATGAAGGATTGGGTGGTCAAAGAATATGATTAAATGAATATGGTTGGAGTTAACTCAAATGCTTGGTTGGTTTGGAGTAGTGTAAAGGTTAGAGGCATAGTCAAACCATGTAGAGAGATCAAATATTGCACACATTGAGTTATTAGGGAGAAAAACCCTCCAAAATAATTTGGGAGTGAACTAGAGTTGGTTGAGTATAGTCCTCTGCTTGTTCAAGAGGAAATTCCTCCTTTGTCTCTTAAGAATGCTCCTATATGTTCTCTATATTTTCTTTAACTTGGAGGAGGATCTATGTCTCATAATTTTTTTGGTTAGACTATTGATGTTTTTTCAATTTGAATCATACCAAGAATTACGAGGGTAGTGGCCAATCCGAGGGGGGGGAGGATAATTAAGGATGGAATGGGGGAAAGTGTTTAGTGAAAAAGACCAAATGTATTGGGTGAAGTGGAGGGAGTGATTAATTCAATTTCAATAACATATATCATATACTAAGAGGAGCTTTGTTTTGAGGAATTTTGTGTATTTTTTATTGAATTGGTGATCAAAATGGATGATGGTATATTGGAAAGGATGAATTAGGTTAGGACTGATGGGGTTTATGTAAGTAAAAAATCACATTTTAGGTGTATCTATGATCTACAAGGGAATCTATATAGTCTACACATGTGCTAGATATTTTCTCATCACAGGTAAAATACCAATAACATAGTGCACACCACCACTACCATAAGCATAAGGATAACAAGTAAAGGAACTAAGCCCCAAGAAATATCAAAAACCATTTAGTCCTATCATGTCATGGGATACACCAAGATTGATAAGGTGGCTACCATAGGGTGTGACTATGGAATCAACAGATTGCTTGTAAATTTCTAAATTTGATCTTCTTGGCTCATGTAGCTTGAACGGATTTGAAATTGTATCATATATATGGAACTACGTACCT
>SNQJ01S0164102.1:8034-24914 GCA_010110895.2 Picea sitchensis | reverse complement strand
ATTTTGTTTCCATAGAAAAACAATGAGTAGTTTGTATTGGATAGTGTTAATTTCAAAATATGACATAAACTAAATCCTTCATATACAGTGTATTCACTTCCTCATCTTACGAATCTTGGAGTGATGAATTTAATGTACAAGAGTTCAATCAATTGAAATCATTGACAAGAACAAGTTTGTTCTTCATATGTACTATGACGAGCAGGGGGTGTGTAATCTCCCTACATCAGGTGGTATCCAAGCAAGGTTCAACTCTGGTTGAAAAATATAAAAGGTTATTAGGGTAAGTTTCATCTTTGGGATGGAGTAATATTCAAAGGTATCAAGTTAGTTTTATCTTTGGGATGAAAGAAGTTGCTAGGGTGTGAGACTAGTTACGCTCCTAAAGATTAGTTGCACTCCTAAGGATTGGTTTCCTAATAGTGTCCCTATGTAACCATGGTATCAAGAAGACCTGGGAGAATGTTGTTTCATATTATGTTTTTGAAATAAGAGTGATGGGCGGCGGTGCTAGAGAAAAGGATTTTGAAGGGTAGTCTGGATAAGGGCTACAAAACAACTCTCACAGAATATTATGAAGATGTTATCTCCTATGTCTGTAGACTTATTCTTCACGCAGGAATTCCACACTTGATCCTCAACAATATTCAATCCTTCTAGCATTCCTCTGCAACATGTCTTCTTCCTAAGAATATTTGAAATATTCTCTATGTCTCTGTCAACAACATCTTCATAATGAATGAATATTGTATGATGTTATCTTGATTTGTTATTGACATGAATGGATGAAATTCAAATTGTATTGTTGCATGATTAAATCCCAGTAGAGTATAGTTCCATCTTGATACCATTGTGTAGGTAGGCATGGGTTTGTACAAGGATATGCTTGGATAGGTGATAACATGTAGGTGGGCGCAAAATATTTGGAAAACTTGTGTATGAAATAATGGTTCTCTGTAGATAAGGGAAGATCCATGGGTTGTGAACTAACCCTTTATCATGGGTGTTATAGGGATTTTGTACCCTGCAGGAGCTAAGCTCCCTTAGGTTATTCCAGCACCTAAGACAAGAATAGAGACATAAACTAAGGATGCTCCTAGATATGATTCATACATGAAAACAACCAAAGAAGACGAAAACCTCCCAAATATCAAAGAAATCATGCATGGATTGAAAACAGATCTAAGATCATATCATAACACATAATTATACTAATTCTATACCAATGAATATGTAAACTTGTATGAACAATTCAATAGAGGGGAGCATCAATATGTCTTATATGAATCAAAGAAGCAATATTACAAATTACAAATGATAATTTGATGCAACGGTCTCCTTCCAAGATCCTTGCTCAATTATTGCAACCAAATCACCAGAGTAACCTCGCTATCTCTTTCCTCCTCCCATTCCATGAGAAATGGCTTAGTTATTATAGGTATTTAGGGATAAGGCCATATAGTTATTAGGATAAGATTCTCAAGCTCATGATGGAAGCCTTCCTGAAGCTAAACCCCAAGAAATAATTGGGAAGTCTCATCCATCGAAACCAAATCCAAAAATAGGAGCTTCTAGACTTGGTCGCTACCTATACACATAGATAGAATGACCCGGTCGTGACCTGATAGGCCAAAAATCACGACCAATCCTTCCAGTCGCACCCATACTTCAAGGAAAGAGCGAAAAAACATTTCAGTCGCTCCCCTAATGAAGGGAAGGAGCGACCGACCCTTTTCGGTTGCACCCTTAATGAAGGATAACAACGACCAAGTGGAAATTAGGCTAGAATCTCAGGGAAGAAGTGGTGAATGTTGTTGGATTGGATAGGTGGTTTTTAGGTTATAATGACCTAATAATTTGGTGCAAAATAACATTATAATAATATTATAAGAGGTGTCTGATGGATGAAACACTTTATAAATCAAGTCACAGAGTTGTGGGAAAAGAAGCTTGGAGAAGAGCATCGCCATTCCTGCATAAAAATATTCCTGAGGTGGGCATACCCATTCTTAATAACAATAACAATAGTGTAATTTCCATAAATACACCGTGGATCCATGCATGACACAAGTGATCAAATGATGGCCACAATAGAATACCCCGTGGATCCATGAAGAACCAATCATGACTCGAACATGGCCACAAAAGTATACAATGTGGATCCATGCAAGATGAAAATGAAATTATAGCCATGGACAAGTACAAATGTGGATCTATGTGACATCACACAAAGCAGTAAGATGACTCAATAACTGAGCAATCAATGAAGTGCTCATGAATATTCTTCAACACAACTGGGGAAAGAATTTCATCTAACAGGAGGGTGATATTTCCCAAGGTATTTTTCTTTAATCCAAATGGTATGAATCTATGACATGCAAATAAATGAGTTGAATTCGATCATGGTAGAAGCCACCTAATTACCAGTGATTAATGTATATCGTTAACATACGCGAGGAGACCATCGATGATGATGATGGAAACCAAGATACCGAGTACAATATACAAAGTGTGATTAAAGGAGTTTATGTCAAACACTCATATAATCATTAGACAAGATCCAATGGTGTAAACCCACTATGTAAATGCAAGGTGACCTGCCACTGATGTCTGCAAGTCCCAAGGTACTGATGGGTTTCTAGATTTCAATCCTGGATAATGAGTTGGATTTGACAGGGTGAAATCCATTGAAGAAGGGCCTTGATATATCCCCCATCAATCAACACAAAACATGTAAAGATAGATGGTTTGAAAATCATAATGGAGCACAACTGACACAAGGATGGCTGGGAAAGGGGAGAAAATGGATTGTAGCTAGTTGACACAGAGAAACTTCCCTTAAACAAGTATGCACGAAAAATGGCTTGAATCGACATCATTAACTCATATGAATACCATAATAACTGGTCATGGATTGATGAGTGGAATGTGACACAATGATGGGAATGGTGGTCGATGAGAGAGAATGGATGACTTGAATGTTATATATGATGATTGATTAGGTGAATTTTCTAAGGGAGACTCGAATGTTATATATGATGATAGAATAATTGAATTTTCTAAGGGCGACTTGAAGTAGTAATGACTGCTAGATAATGAAGATAACAATATGGAAAAACCCTCTAAACATTCTGCACCGTGATTGGCGAGTACCTCTTTCTAGTTTTATGAGCTTGAGGAGGATAACAAATGATCAATATAGCTCATCTTACGATGAGTACCTCGACATATTTTTAATGAACCTAAAGAAGGAGGGGTTCGGTCCCATGTGTGGGTCCTTCAATGTAAATTTTAACGAGCCCAAAGAAGGTAAACTCGATGGTCTTTTCATGTTTAGAGACTCTGAAAAGATTCGATAAAAAGGACTCCACAATGAACTTTTTCATAAATTTATTCTCTAGGGTCCGGAAAAGTATAAAACTGTACCGAGGAGAACTCTCCCAACCATAATGGATAGGGCGTTCCTTTTTCATAAATAGTTTGATGAGACCAAAAAAGAGATAAACTACCCCTCAACATAAGTGATTTCTAATTCACTTTAATGAGCATGAAGGATAAGAAGATCCCTCGACAACATTTTCATTTTTTAACGAGTTTGAAAAGAGATTAAAGATTTCTCCATGATGAGGTCATTTTTCGTAATTAGTCCAACCTTTTAACGAGTGTGAAAGGAAACAAGCTCACTCGACAATCTTTTCATGTTTAAAGAGTATGAAAAGAGCATAAAGGAGACTCCAAAGATTTCCTTTTTTGTATAGCTTTTACGAGTCCAAAAAAGAGATAAAATTATACTCGGTAACCTATTCTCATGTATTAACGAGAATGAGAAATAACAAAGACTAATAACAGTAACCTATTCTCATGTATTTACGAGCAAGAGAAAGAATAAAAACTAATCTTGTGATTGGTTTCATTTTTACCCAGGCTTGAAACAAAGTAAAACTATGCTTGGTTAGGTTTCATTTTTTTTGCGAGCTTGAAACTAGAAAACTAACTGTGCTCAACACTTCCGAATGGAAAGTCCGAAGGTTGATGGTTGGTGCTTTTACCCCAGCTTGTGAAGCTATTGGATTAAATCCATAAAGGTGATCAAAGTCTGGATACATGACCCCCAAGCTTTGGTTCATCCACCGATTCTTCTCCTATCATCAATTTTTGTACCCAATAGACCTCTGGTTACTAATAGGAAAAATTTTCATCGGAGAGGGAGGAAGAAAAAGGATCAACTAACCAAGGTGGATAGAATGAATTTTCAGCTACGAGTTGTAATTGAAGACTCGACTCAATGGGGGAAGCAGTTGTTTCATTTTTTAACGAGCTTGACATAGGAAACGAACTATGGTCATAAGGTTCTGTTTCATTTTTTAATGAGCTTGGCATAGGAAAATAACTATGTTCATTGTTTGGTTGGATCCCCATTCGTCTATTTCATTTTTTAACGAGATTTACAAAAAAATGGGAACCATGATTTTTGTTTTCATCTTGATCATGATTTCCAATAGGATAATACTTCGAAAGGAATACATGTCAAGGGACAAACCTCGATCATGGCTTCCAAGAGATCTTCACGATATAGAAGAACAACAATCTGGAAGGAATACATGTTGAGGGGCATGATAGGTGTAGGGATATCATGCTCTAAAATCCCTATCAAAGATATCTCCATATCAACTAATAAATCTAATTCAGAAGAAGGGAGAGATTCCTTCTCATTCAGAGTTGAATGCATGGGACAGGTTTCCACATAATTGACCTACGGCGGGGTGGATGACATTGGCATATAAGGACAATTTAGGGAATACTAATGGTTGACCATCATATGAGGGCAAATGAACGAAAGTTGATGAATGGTCACTATGTATCCATTATGAGGAAAACACATCACTCTAAAGAGTGTGGACACAAAATATTTCATCGTGTAAACATAGCCTCTCTCGAAGAGAAAATTAAAGTCTAAGGGGTCATGGACTACCATCACATCAATTTAGACCATTCCCCCCCCAAAGTAGCAAGAAACCAAGGAAGTATCCCTAAATATTTACTAACCCTTTTGTTAAAAGCCAACAGATTCAAAATCACTGGCGCAAGATGAGGTGAACCAAGAGCTTTCCAAGAATTCAATGATAGGATGCCAACAAAGGCTCCTTCATCTATTATAGTGTTATGAATATTCCTACCACAAAATTTGATAGAAATTTAGAAAGTTGCGTAAGAAGGAAGATGAGGTTCTATTAGAGAATTCCAATCAATGGTAATCGCATTTCTTGGAGGGGGTGTCATTGGAACGGGTGGAATTCTCCCTTGTCCATAGGAATCTATAGTGATAATAAATACCTGAGAGACATCCTCACTCTTCAAAGGAGGAGTGGGATCTACTAATCAGGATATCGAATCGACCACTTGATGGACCAGATCAACTGAGGAGGTACTCATATCGATCATTGGGGTATTGACTGATGACAGAATCAAATCGAAAACTTTATCAACTGGGTCAATAGAGGATGAAACCAAATTGACCACTTGATCAACTAGACTAATAGAGGAAGGAACCAAATTGACTAGTTCATCAACTAATAGAGGGTTGGGAGAGAGTTTACAATAACCTGTTGGAAGTTGTTGTTGAACATCAACAATATTTTTCAAAAAAAATTAAGCTTCATCCATACAGGGACAAAGGTAGGTGCGATGCATATCCTTACATAACAAGAAAGGAATTTGAATTTACCTTTCTTATTTCCAACCAGATTACTATTTGATGGGTTGTCACCAACATGATATGCAGTAGCTAATGACGTGGATTGAGAAGAAGCCTGAGACCACACTTATACAACCTTGGGAATACTAGGGAAATCCTTGAGAAGGTGATCACCCTTGCAAATCCTGCAAGGGAATTTTGTCTTGCGATTTTTCTTTTTAGACTTGACGAAACCATCAACACTCCAAGCATGATGCCCAAAGGCTGGTTGATTTTTTCCAACACATCCTGCAATGTTTTGAATATTTCCCTCTTTCTTAGTGTTCTTCTTCTTCCTCCTCTATATCTTCTTCTTATTATCCACCTAGTTACTAACTATAGAGATTTTACTAGGTGAAGAGGAAGAGGGAGAAGGAGACCCTAAGGGAGAAGAAGGTGGAGTATTGACATGAGGTTGAGGATCTCGAGGTGGAGTTTGTACATATGAAGCATCAGAAGCATTGACATTCACTGGAGTGGAAAATAACCAAACCGGTAACCGAATCGTGAGACTAGGAAAAGTCAAACTGGCGATGTAAGGTGGACCAACGTGTCCCACCGAAGGAGAAACAAATGGAATCCCTAGAAAATGGATTCCTTTGTTGGTATTCCCATGAAATGACACCATAGATACAGACTCAACCCTAAGGTCCACTAAAAAAACAAACACGCACTAGAAAATCTAGGAATCAAAACAAAGAAACCAATAAATTCTCACAATTAATGTACTAGTTTTTGATGAAATACAACATCGCGAGAACACGTGAAAAGGGGATGGAATGAGTGGGTGTATTTTTAGAGATACTTCACACAAACCTAGGATTTATTTTTCCTAAAGTTTTATGATCTGGATTATTTTCAGCACAGAATGAGAGTGGATATATAATAAAGAAATGTACAAAGATATCTTGGATATCCAATAATATAATTGAAATGTATTAAAGATGCAACAATAAAAACAAAGATATAGTAATAAACAATTTTCTATTAATGAGAAAAAATGTACAAAGACTGTAAAAATACAGAGTGAAGGACTCGCTAGAATGGTGGTGGATTATCTTTGAGAAGAGATGTGTCTGCTAATTGCATTCAAAATATGATTTTACAATGAGGCTCCAAAACCCTTTTTATCATAAAGAAAATCCAAAACCCTAAACCCGAAAGATGAAAATCCAACAGTTTTGTGGACCTCATTTTAGGTAGTTTGGTGTATCAACTTCCCGGGGGTGTAACTTTGGCATACAATCTCTGTTTGGGGTGCATGATAGCTTGTTGGAAAGGCATAGCCGAGGAGATTCGTTTTGGGGGATCAATTGGATCCTTTGGATATAATTGAGAATATCTATCCCAAAAAATCTTCATTTAGGCCGTCATAATGGCCTCAGAAGTAAAAAGCTGCTAAAAATAGTAAATTAACAAAATTTCCATAAAATTGTTTTGAGCTAGTTGGAAAAGGTAGGTGGCTACCGATATCCACCTAGACCAATACTCCCTCCTTATGAAGTAATGGTATCTATTGCGTTGAGTTCCCAGGCAAGAGGGTAAAGTGTTTGTTGAATCTGCCTCTTGATGAGTTGTTTGCCTTGTTGGAGAAGTTACATTGCTTAGCTTGTTGAAGGTTTTCGCGAACCTGTGGGTAGAAGGCTTAGACCTTTTTAATTAGTATGGCTACATGAGATGCTTGTGTGTGGAAGGAATCTTTACACTTTGTTGCAATCTTGTCGACCTTCTTCTGTTGGATAGAAGGTTCTTGGACTGAGGCTATTGTGGTGTTCTTTTATTCACGCTTTGAAAAGACTGTGAAGAAGATGAATTTTGTAGTATGAGATACTACCTTGCGACACTTTTTAGGTGGGAAAATAGTCAAAATTACATCTAGTATCCTATAGAGATGACCCCCTAGAGTAACAATGAAACTACGGGGTAGAGACTCATAAATAACATGGCGCTTCCACATATATTGATGGCCCAAGAGAACATCACAGACATCCAGGGGGGAAATATCACCTAATAGCTCTTCCTTGAAGGGTTGGATGTCGTATGACAATCAACACTACTAGATGACATGATGATATCATCCCTGGTGAAGCCACCCGATATAATATGGCTGCAGGTGTGGTGTTGTCGACAATCACAATTATTTGATGACCTTTGCTGAGATGAGGTTCTTATGGATTCCTCTATTAACAAGAAAATGCAGTGGGGTTCCATTCACCCACATATATGAATGAATAAAGTGCTCCCCCTCTTCAGAATATGTTGGTTCTTCTAGTTGAATTTTTGCGTTCGTGAAAATAGCAGTGGGGTTTGTGTCGATGATCTATCTTCTATCAGTATTTTCATAATCAAATTCTGAATCAGAGTTTGAGTCCTTGTCTTTTATCTCCGACACCAATGACTATTTTGAGTGACATTCATTGGTCTTGTGCAAGGGGATTTTGTGGAAATCACACCATTTTCCAGTGTCCTTCTTAGTCTTTCTACGACCCTTCTTTCCCTGTGGCTTAGACCGGTTTTTAGAATGTTGTTTTTGAGGGCCATATTTATCATACATTGGTTTTTGTGGACTTGTAGAACCGAACTTCCATTTGTTCTGGTGCTTAAAATTCTACTCGATTTTAACAACATATCAATAAGAAGAACCGAGTGATGAGTTTTCCTTAAAATCCATTTTAGTTTGGATGTATCTGTGTAGATCCCCATGGTATTTTAGAACCAAATGTCATTCAGAGTCTTTGATACCCAGATTGGTGCGCAAGGTATGGAAGGTATTGGTGAACTATGGAACTTCTTGGACCCTTTATTGCTACAATGTGGTCCATCTCATGTACTGGTCCTCATAGTTTCCAACAGGGTAATATTGTTCCTTTACCACATCCACAAAAAAATGCCAAGTGGGATCAACCCCATATATTCCAGAATCCTCTATGGAAATTTGCTCCCAGTAATTTTTCCACCAATGTTTGTTTGACATGGGTGAGATCCTTAAGGAGTGTGAAGGTGATCTTTTCCCTGTCGGAGATATTATGAACAAAGAAATAACCTTCTAGTAGATTTAACCATTTTTCTAAGGCATCTGCATCTATCTGTCCTTCAAATATGGAAATATCAAAATTAACTTGTACCTTGAAAGGAGAGGTGCTTCCAAAGTGGTCATTTGATTAAGACACACCTGTTGTTATTGGCAGGTGTTGAAGGATGTGCGAACAATTATCCATCATTTCGTCCCTCTGTCACGTGAGAGCTTGCTCAAGAAACAGATTAATAGAATCGTCTACTCTATCGTGTTTCTTTTCTTCTTCCATGGAGGGTTTCTTGGAGGTACGAGAGAGATTGGATTCAAGAGAGACAATCTCGAGACCCAAATTTCTATACTCGGACCTCATCGGGGACATGCACTAAAAAATGTCAAGAGCGACCTGCTCTGATACCACTGATCCTGATTATTTTTAGCATGAAATGAGAGTGGAGATATAATAAAGAAATGTACAAATATATATCGGATATCCAATAATATAATATAAATGTATCATATATGTAACCATAAACACATAGATACAGTAATACAAAATTTTCTATTAATGAGCAAAAATATACAAAGACTGTAAAAATACAGAGTGAAAGACTTGCTAGAATGGTGGCAGCTTATCTCTAAGAAGAGATGTGTCTGCTACTCACATTTAGAAGAAGATGATTTTACAATGAGGATTCAAAGGCCTTTTTATCATAAATAAAATCTAAAACATTAACACTGGAAGATGAAAAGTCAACAGTTTTGTGAACCCCGCTTTGGGTAGTTTGGTGTATCAACTTCCCAAGGGCCTAACTTTGGCATATGATCTCCATTTGGGGCACACGATATCTCATTGGAAAGGTATCATCGAGGAGATTCATTTTTGAGGCTCAATAAAATACTTTATCTATCATTTAGAAGATCTATCTTGAAAAATCTTCATTTAGGCCCTCAAAATGACCTCGAAAGTTAAAAACTGCTAAAAATAGTAAATTACCAAAATTGCCAGAAAAAAATTTTGAGCCAGTTGGAAAAGGTGGGTGGCCACCGATATCCACCTTGATAATTTTCCTCCAGGAGAAGAATATTCCTCCAGGAGAATATTCTCTTCAATTCACACTTTAGTTTGATCAATTGAGTGGAGTCTAGATGCCACATTAGGATTATCGCCATGCAGAATTGGGATCATCACCAGATAATGCGCATTTTCCTTGGGATCATCACCAGACTAGCTCATTGCTCATGATTCCCTGATCTCCTCCTCACTTCACTCTGCTTCAGTCAATTAACTAAAGACTAAGAGACTAGTTAACTCAGACTAGGTGGGAGTTCACTCCCGTAACTGCCTGAGAGACTAGACTAGGTGGAACTTTACTCCTGTAACTGCTGGTGTGTGTCTATATCACTCTATACCACCACTATGAGGAATTGGATTCTCCTCCAGTGTGCATTAGTTGAGTTATACAAAGTATAACATGTGTAAATTATCATTCATTCATTTGTTTAATGAGAATTCTTCCATTATTTCTCTTCTGCTTTTATTTTCTCATATTTTCTTTGCAATTGTGTATGTCAATTCCTAGCTAGATATATTATGTGTAGGTTCAACACATTTACATGGTATCAGAGCCGACGGACTGCTAGGGAAAATACACACCAAATTATTTTTGCAGGTACCGAAGATTCAAGACAATGAAAAAATGGAATTTCCAAAATAATTCATTCTTACACCGTACAATTTATTTGTGATGTAGGAGAATCGTAAGCAAGCCATAAAATCAAGCACAAAAGAGAAGGACAACTAGAAATGCACCACCGCACATTTTGAGAATGTTTTGAATTTGAATGATAAAACATTTAATGTAATATCTAGAAGGATGTATTTGCATTTATGTTTTGGAGATTGTAAACAGATCTTGAGCATTGCTCTCATCTATTGGTTATAGAGGCATTTAATTGTAATGAATGTAAATTAGGTAGATTTTAATTTTGATTAGATAGCTAGATATGTAGAAGGGAAAACTCTAGAAATATCCCTCGCATGTATTGTATTGAAAGGGAATAGAATTATTCTCATAGTAATTGTAAGTTGTAGAGCAGTAGAACAATAAGATGGAACAATAGAAGAACAAATATTGTAGAGTTAGTATGAACATATAGCTTTTTCTACAGAACCCATGTACAAAGGAACTTGGATTAATATAAAGAAGCTTTGAACCAATCTCATGGTGTTTTTTTATGAATTTTGTTACATATTTTGAATGGTATGTTACAATTGATTTCAGTCTCTGTTATGTATTTTATTTCAATGTTTTGTATGTTCTTGATTTCATGTTGAATATATGAAGTCTGTGAGAGGAGAGTATAAGTTTCAATTGTTTCTCTTACTGAGAAATCTTGCAAGGTGTGCAGTGAGAGTCCGCAAGGAGTGTGTCGATGAGTTATGAGTTTTATCACAGAAAAGATCAGGAGGGATACCACTATTATTATACCCACAGAAGTGTAGTCGTAGCATAGAGTCACACAAGGTGTGCGTAGGCTGGTTGAAGTCTTAGACTTCATCAACCAAAGAGAAAGGTTGAAGAATTTCTATTGCAGGGAAGTGCATAGGGTTGGAGACTTTAAGTAACCAGAGGTTATTGTGAATGTCGCAAGGAGTGTGTGCAAGAACCCTTTTTATGCCTTGAATCCATACCAAAGGTCAATCTATGGAAGGATAGAGAATTGAGAGAAGTTAAAGGAAGGACGAGGTCTGAAATTACCTTGTAGAGAAACAATCTTAGAAAGAAAGATGTCAAAGTAGTTGGGCAGGCATATTTGAGAAGTCTGAATGGATGGTTGAAATTCTCAGAGGGAGAATTGTCGAAGTTTCATGGACTGTTGGATCATGTAGACCAGTAGGAGGGTTAAGGATGAGTGTCTTTCATCACTCATAAGCTCAGGAGGAGTGGTGGTCGTTGGATCTGAGTCAACGAGAGTCATTGATCTCATGCTCAAATTTCATCATTTCAGAATTCGAGGTGTGGAAGAAGTTGTGACTTGGAGTCGAGATTTCTAAACTCCTGATTCATAAAGTATCGATAGAATCAGGACCGTTATATCAATGGAAGCTCAGATTCGTTGATCAGTGGTGAGGATTTAATGTGATTTCGACAATCGGGTGAAGGGAGTTGTGGCATTGAAGTTCACCGATACGTGAAATACCAAGGTGCCGAACATTTGGGCCCCAAACCATAGTTAAGGGACACATCATGAAAAGTTAAGGGGGAGTCAAATATATGTTCACCCTTTTTGGGGTTTCAGAGATTGAAGGAGTTAGAGGAGCTCACATCAGGGATCATGGAGTCACAAAACCTAAAACATCTTTTTGGAAAAGGTCATGGTCACATCAGCTAGTCACGTGGGTAAAAGTTGGTGCTTAGTGCTTATTCACACTGGCTTAACTCCCTAAAAGGACATGTGGAAACACTTGTGTGTGTTGGATATTCCTGCGGGGAATAAAAGGGTTAGTTAGACTCAAGGAGGATATTTAGAAAGATCCTTAGACCATGAGGTTGTGTAGAACCTACTGAGGTAGGGGTGTTGCATCAAGTGGTATCAAAGATTACAATCATTGTTTTTTGTAAGCAAGAGGAAGACAGGAGGAAAGTTGTGATTTGAATTCTATGTGGAACAGATTTAAACAATGCCTCCCAAAAGATGTCAAGATAGACCAATGCCTGATCGAGTTGTGGAAATGGAAATGAGAGAACTCCGTGCTTGATTAGATACTATGGAAACAACATAGAAATGAATAGTTGATGTTGGAGGTGTCAATGAAGCCGAAAGAGAAAATGAGGCTAGAGCTGGAGAAGAAGTTGTATCCGAAGATGCTACAGAAGAATGTCTATTCAGAGCTATTGCAAGAATAGGTGCAAGAGAAAAAATGGACATCCCTATGTATGAAGGCAACTTAGACGTTGAAGAGATGCTAGATTGGTTTAGAGCTCTGGACAAGTACTTCGACTATGAGGATGTTGAGGAAGATAATAAAGTCAAACATGTTGTCACTAGAATTAAAGGGCATGCAAGACTGTGGTGGGACGAACTACAAGCTAACAGGCATTGCAAAGGAAAGAAAAAAACAAAAAACTGGAATAGGATGATCGCCAAGATGAAGGAAAAGTTTATACCTAGAGACTACCAAATTAATTTGTTTTGGAGAATGCAAAATTTGAGACAGAAAGGGATGACAGTGAAGAAATACACTGAGGAATTTTACCAACTTAACATCAGAGCAGGTCATCGTGAGAGTTTTTATCGCACAGTTTGTAGCAAGGATAAAAGACTTGAGGTTTGAAGGACAAACTGGTGTAACAGGAACCAATCCCACCCAATGCCACCATAATGGGATGGTTCTTTCTCTTTAGGCAGGTGAGGCCCAGGGGAGATGTCCTCGATGACCTGGGGTTTTGAGAAGGCAAGAGGATTAAAAGACAAGGATAGATTTCCCCATCACAAGTCACCACTAAGCAGATAGTCCTGGATAAATAACCAATGATAAAGTAAAACCCCCAAAGATATACCTGGCTGAGAAAAAACAACAACAAACGATATATGCAAGCTAATTCAATGGGTTAGTACTTCATATAAATGGAAGACTATCTGATGAGCATATAATCAATTTTAGCAATAAATATTGACGAAGTCAATGTTTATAAATAGCAATGAAAAATTGTCACTTCACCAATAAATACTGGAACAATATGGCATTCAATGTAACCAATCAACACTTCATTCAATCTATGCCTTTAATCGCCATTCAATTTCCTTATAAAGTAAAACTTTTGTTGCACAAACGATATAATAGCCAAGGGTGACGACAAAAACAAGTTAGTTAGGTTAGTTCTTAGGCTAGGTTTAGTTAGGTTAAGGTTTGATTCAAAGTGTTGAGAGTTTTTTTTGATAAAGGTCACTTCGGCGCATGGGGTTTCTTTAGATCAGTGCCTTAGGGTTAATGGAGACAAATACTGGAAGATGCAAGAGATGAAGGAGGCAAATGTAAGTAGGTCAAGGACTAGAAGGAAAGGATTTGGAGTGTTGCTAGAGAAAGGCCCCAAATTCAAAAGCCTAGTTGAGAGAGGCTCACCTTGGTGTAGGTAAACTAGGCCTCAGTGCTCTCTCCTCCTTCCTTAACTCAATGGAAAAAATGACTAGCTGAAAGATAAAGCATAAAACCAAGTCTAGAGGGTTTGATGAAGCAAGGTGTTGCTACAGCAAGGCCTTTTTAGCAAACCCTAGAGAAAATAATCCCTAAGTGTAGTATACCTAGGCTTAAGGAGTCTCTCTCTTCTTAGCTCACAGGAAGTACGACTAGCAATAAATGAAGAGGTGAAGGGAGTGTAGAAATGACTAGGCTCTCTCCTTCTTCAAAGGGATGAAAACTTTCTCTCAATAGGGACATGAGACAAGGACCTACTTTTGTGCTTCTCACCTAGGGTTTTGTTCAGCAAAATCATAAACAAATGCAAGAAATTAAACTACAACCATTCATTCAAGAAGTTTTGCAGAAATATACTTACAATTCACCAAGAAGAAGCAATGCAAACCCTAGTTGTAACACCTTCCATTAAGAGAAAAGCCAAAATATGCCAAAATAGTCCTCCTTCAACAAGTGTGCATCACTAAATCAGCCAATATCCCAAGACAGGGTGCAAATTTTAGACCTCCTTTTGGAGTGAGTAAGTTGTGATTCAAAAAATGAAGGTAAAAATCCCTCATTTATACAGTACCATGACCTAATTTTACATTTTAGGTCATGTAAAAGGCCGAAAAGTAAAAAATACCAAATCATATTGTTTTTACATTAAATTTTCAAATTAAAACCCTAATCAAGCTGAAAGGAAGTAGTAAGCCCCTTTAAGGGATAAGTCATCCCCTTCTAGGGTAAATAGGGCATCCTGGAGTAGAAAGTTAGCCTTCATTGGGATTCTCCAACTTGCCACACATGTCAATGCTACCTAGTCTTCCTCCCAAGAAGTCCATGATGTTGGATGCCATCATGGTCAATATGGTGACATCCTAGGCCTTCCAAGGCCAACGTTCCACTGGAAAAGGGCCACCCCCCCTGGGACAAGCCCTGTCGGGGTGCCTCTAGTGGAACGCCCTCTTCTTCTCTAGTGCAAAGACCTTGATCCATATCTATCCTATCTCTACCCCCTAATGGGGTCTGAACATCCACTTTATGGTCTCTTCAACCCCGTGGAGGTCTGAACTGATGATCTTCCCATGTGTACCGTTCCAAAATGGTACATGTCCATCGGGCATGGTCCTGCACATCAAAAGTTATGCCATCCATGGGATCATCAGTCATAAGGATCATAGAAATTCCAATCATGTTTCATTATCAATATTATTAAACATATGCATAACATCCTTAATACATCAGTTAAAAGCTCGAAGACGTTACACAAGCCTACAATACAAGTCTGGAGAAAAGGACAAGGCATCCTATTGGTCTAGTGTCCATAGAAGAAGGAAAGTTCCTTGAAGAGACCTCATCCAAGCCATGTAAGTGGGTGATGTGCTTAGGCGATGTCCAAACATGTGACTGTAGTGAGGGCCAAGGATGAAAAAATGTTACATGTGGGTGCCTTTGTAGAAGATGAGTTGTACCTGTCATGGATGCATTTTTTTCGAGCCCATTCTTTCCTTTTATTCTTCATTCGTTTAAGATTTTATCTTTTATTGCTTTTTTTCAAGAGCTAATCAGGGGACATTTCCCTGCCATGGTGACCAGTGGTGACAACATCAACCACAAGTATTTTCACAGAAATTAGAAGGTTGGCTCATGATGAGACCCCCTTTCCTTGGCCATGCAACCAAGAGTCACTGCCCTAGCATGGTGACCAGTTAATGGAAATGTCATACTGTTAGATACCCATGGACCTAATAGGTTGGATCGTGATGAGACCCTCTATCCTCTCATTAGGCCTTGTTTTATTATTTTCTGTGTCCCTCTTGTTTCTTGATGAGAAGTTTTTTATTTCTTTCTCAAGGATCCCTGGGCGAAGCATCTCTAGGTTTTATTTTTAGGATTTTATCTTTTACCAGCTTTCTTTTAGCTTCTGTACCTTTAGCTCCTTCTTCCCATGAGATAAGGTGCAATCCTGAAAATAGGTCAACCCCATGTCTAGACAAGTGGAATGGGATAGGTGAGCAGGAAACAAGATGGAAAAGTGGTACTATGATGGGAGTGGACTATTGTTTTTTCAAAAGATCCCCCTAGTGGAAAACCAAAGCCTACAGACACAGGGTTTCTAGGGCACCTTGTTAATCCCCCCAAACATGGTCAAGTGGGAAAGTGTAAGATCCAAGAAGTTGTTAGAAATAAAAGGAATCAAATGCATGCATTCAATGGTTTTGATGATCAAAGTGACACATACCATGATGGTCAGACTAATTACCTCATGGAGAAAGAACCTTCTTTGACATAGGACCAAGTTGATGGTGATGGATTCTGCTACAGTTGACAAGATAAAGATGGTGGAATAAAGAAAGGTGGGCCCTCCAAGTCCATGCTAAATTCCATCCTACTCTCGATACTCCATGTCTAGGACCCGCGGGCCTCGAGACACGATCTCCTAGTTATCCCTGAAAGTGGGGGATAACATCTGGCTCCAACTCAAGGACATCTACTCACTGTAGAGTGCATGAGAAAATCAACATATTTAGCATAACATGATGACCTTCTCGATATCAATAGAACCATAAGTAACAAAACGACATGGTAATTCCACCCCAACATAGATAGATATATATATACTGAAATAAAAAAATCAATAATGTGAATGTGAAAGGAAAGTAACATGCAATGCAAATGGTATAATACATGATTGAAAAATGCCTACTTACCTATACTTACCTGTGAAGTCAGGTTCCTCCACCTTGGTGGTGTTTGAGGAGCCATCTGTTGATCGATAATGGGTGCCTTCTTCCTTCCAAAGTGGAAAAATAGTAGGAGTCATCAACTGATTCTCATCCAACCTTGAAAGGTACGAGCCATGATTGAGTGCTTCCTTTGAAATTAGTTGGCTCTCCCTTATGGGTATCCCACATCCATACTACATCTCCTTCCTTGTACTTCCTGATCTT
>SNQJ01S0164101.1:0-15609 GCA_010110895.2 Picea sitchensis | reverse complement strand
GTTCCACTTGGAGGAATTGCATAAAACACACTGAATAACATTGTGTATCAGTTTTAGAGATTTATACATTACAGGTTCAAAGTTATGATTACTTCAAGTTAGGGTTGTTGACTAATCCAAAACTAGGCATGTGAGACTAAAAAAAAGTTTGATGAAAATGCTAGTCGGTTGAGACAAGTAGTTGATGAGTTGGTGCACATACATGAGGTGTATAGTTGATTATGTTGGTACATATTGACGATTCATAGTTGATGAGTAGTTGACACATGATTGGTACATACTTGGTACATGGTTGGATGCACTTATTTATGGTACAGGTTGATTACAGGATTGTTCATGGTTGATGCACTTGTTTATGGTATAGGTTGATTACAGGTTGGTGCATGGTTGATGAACTTGTTTATGGTACAAGTTGATTACAGGTTGGTGCATGGTTGATGCACTTTTTTATGGTACAGGTTGATTACAGGTTGGTGCATGGTTGATGCACTTGTTTATGGTACAGGTTGATTACAGGTTGATGCATGGTTCAGATTTATTCGTACAGGTTTACAGCGGTATATCTCACAGTGATAGTGTGACAGTGGTTCCATCATTCTACTTCTACTTCAGGGTGGCAGGACGTGGCAAGGAAAGGTGGTTGTAGCCGAAGAACATAGGGGGTTGTATCCTCCTCCTGGTTGTAGCCATAGAATTGGGGAGTTGGAGCTTCCCTCAGGTTTTAGCCTGAGAAACTAGGGGGTTGGAGCCTCCTTCCAGTTGTAGCTGGAAAACAAAGGAAGTTGGTGCTTGCAATGAATGTAATTCTTCAAGACATATAAGAAAAATCATTTCGTGGTTTTCTCCTGATTTGGGTTTCCATGTAAAACATTGGTGTACTGTGTATGTGTATGATTGTTCATTGCTTATTTACTCTTTAGTTATTGGATAATAATGCTTCATTGATATAGCACTTGGATTATATGGTTAAAAGGGACTAAATTTCTCTATTACTGATTCACCCCCCCCTCTCAGTAATCCAACACCTTCTAGATTTTACTAGGTATCTTGGGGTCCATCATCATCATCACTAGATTAACTCACATATGTTATCGACATACATCAATGACCGGTAATCAAAAGGTTTCTACCATGCTCGACCTCGACTCATTTATTTGCATGTTGTAGATTCATACCATTGGGATTTGGTATGAAGACCTTGGGTTGGGACCACCACATTCCTTGATATCATTCCCTCCCAAGTTGTGATGGACTTATTCATGAATACTTCATATATCACTTGGTCATCGAGTCATCTCACTGATTTTTATACTGTGACATAGATCCATATTTGTACTTGGTTGTGGCTATGCTCTCACTTGTGACATGGATCCATGATGTATTTTTTTGTGGCCATGGTATAATTGTCTATGTCATGCATGGATCTGGAATGTACTATTTTTTGTGGCTATGCTTAGTTTTATTATTGGGCATGGGTATTCCCACCTCAGGGATGTTATTATTATGCAGGAATGATGATGGTTTCTTCCAAGATTCCTTCGCCCAAACCTATGTGATTAGCTCGTAAAGTATTTAGGAAATCATACACCCCTTATGACCTCACACTTTAGGGGGAATCTGTTATATTGTTGTCTCCACCTAATCACCTGATGGGCATCAGATTGAGGTTAGCAGTCCGAGACACTAAATCATTCCATTTTTCTTGGAGTACACACCACCTTTTCCCCCGTTCGCATGTTGTCCCTTTACAACTCATGAACAAATTTGATGGCCACTCCTTGTACTCTTACAAAGTGTGATCAATCACATTTTGCAAGAATGTAGGGCATGACCGAGTTTGTTACTCCTCAATTAGCACTAAGTTACCAAGAGATGAGATGAAAGCTCATATTTTTTGTAATCCGACTTCGAGAATCCTTCTATCTTGAGTACCTAAAACTTATCCTTCATATTATCTCCATTATCATATATATTAAGAGTCTCTCATGGGAAAATGGGGGGAGAAAAAGAGAAAGTAAGTTTATACTGTCGAATTAATCACAGAGCTTGGGTAAGGAGTTTGGATAGAGCATCATCGGGCTATTAGACTGTAAGTTGTAAACAATTTCATTTTATCAATATAAGATGCACATGCATTTCCCCCTTATTTGATTTGTATGATTATCATGATATTTGAAGAGAATTAGTATTTTCATATTATATCATTATATCTATAATAAATTTATACATGATACATTTGATCTTGTGAAAGGAGTTGTTTTGTGTCTTCATGTGTGTAGATCCACGTTGACAAGAGCAAAGGAAATATTTGAGAAAGAAAAAAACAAATGAGCATGTAGGGACAATTGTCAGATGACCAAGTATTTTATTCCATTTACTTATAGGTAATTTCCATGTATGATTTAGATTTAGGAAGTTCCACCATTTGTATCTCTATTATGTCTTAGGTCTAGGGAGAGCCTAAGGGAGGTAACTCTTGCAGGATATTATCCTACAATACTGTGGATTAGAATGAGGAGGCTAGGACAATAATTCAATATTTTTCTATCTAATCAAGATGAAAATAAAGACCAATACCCCACAAATAAGGGATCCTAAAAGGAGAACCTTCACTAGCAATATCAACTATACCTTAGTAATTGGAATTAATACCCTTGCTAGGGTTCCAAAAATATAAGAAAAGAAAGGAATTGAAACACTTACCAAAGTAATAAAGGTAATAGAGGAGGATTTATGTCATGCTTATTTTCTTCCAATTGGTAGAATTTACCCTTCAATTGGATCAATTTTTCTAGCTTTGTAGAAAACMTGAAAATCCAAATTGATTCTTTAAGCACCAAATAACAACCAAGGGAKAAGATCTTGGAGAATTGACACCAAATCACCTCAATAAGTAGATATTYAATAAGKTGTATTCTCACTAGATAATGATAAAAAAATGATAGTGTCAGGGGGAGCCTCTCTTGTAGAGGAGGCYTGAATTACCATCTCATTACAATAATATTTTCATATCCTTAAATATAGCCTAGGATATCTCAAAAAATGCTTGTAATTCAACTAGCTATGAGGACAAGGTCAAACATTACATAAAATACAATARTAGATGTGCCACATGTACAATATTCTCCCAAGGGAGGGAAACATCCCAACATAAATATTCAACCAGAGATTGTGGTAGTTCAATTTCCCTCCATTATGTAAGGTAACCACCTCAATATACCTCTCCAATAAAGATCGATCCAMAAAATAGGCCAACAACTATGATTAAGATAAGGAAAGTCCACACATTTGKCATGTGAGTGGCTCAAAAATAGGATGACCACTGAAAAATGCCTCCAACAGTCACGAGTGAGGTCTCCAATGTCAAAACTCCTTCCCAAATCATGCTAACCACCTCCCACAAGCGTAGGAGATTCAAAATACGTCTACACATGCCAACTACATGCTCTAACAATTAAGTTATGCAACCTCCAAGGTGGATGGATCCTCTAAAAGTGACACATGCCTCCAAATATGGTGATGTGGATGAGCACTTCATGAAATATGATGTGGAATTTCATGAATGTCCCAAGTGCATGAAAAATACCCCTTAAGTGCCTAGGGTGTTATGAATATGCCTTGGTAGTCATGTCTCCACATGAAAATATGTAGAGTGATCTCAAAATATGAACACATGTCATGAGTCTCTAAAGTTCGAGGGAGATGATCACCCAGGCCCAAGTGTGACAAATACATTGGGAGATCCATTCTTAGGAATACAATAAGTGTTCTCTCTAGGTACAATAACATTTAAAACATATGAGAAACACTTTTACATAACGACAAAGTTAAAAACTCTAGGGGTTCCCTAAGTCATGTGTCCTAATACATCCACTCCAATACCCATGCACACTCACCTTGTCCATAAATGACCTCAATGAGAGGGTTAGTATAACCCATAAGGGTAAGGACTATCTCAAAAAGTGGACTAAGAGAATGGTCCATGACAAACCATAAAGGCTCTAGAGAAACCACCTAGATGAAAAAAACACTTTACATGGATCACTAAGCATGGTATAGTACAATACTTAAGATACATTGGTCACACGTTTGGCTGATCATGATACATAATATAAATAATCATGATGACACAACTAATCAAGGAACTATGGGCTCTAACATCATCTTGAGATAGGAAAGAAATATACTCATATGTTGGAACATATATGGCAAAGAAAATAAGGTACTCTAAAGTGAAACTAGGGGGTAACAAGGCCAATATATAAAATTTGGTATACCTGTAGAGGAAAATAGTACCAGTGCAGGGATTTTCACCCCCTCCAAAAAGGATCATTATATATATATTTTTAAATTAATAAAGTTAGGGAGCCCAAAATTAGTATGTCAAAACTTCGTGCAATGCTTGAAGGTATTAGCATAATAAAAATGTTTTTTTTCCTTAAAGTATTGTAGAGGTCAGTATTTAGTAGTGTAAAACACACACACACACACATTTTGAAATCATTGAGAAATGAGAAAGTTATATGAGAAACATTAGCAATGTATTTTTGGAGATAATGAGTTAAGTCAAAAGAAAAATAGAAAAAAATATAACAAAAATAAATTCTTAAAAAAAATAAATATTTGTAATCTACAAAAATAGTTCTTTGTTTGTGTGCAATTTCATCATCTATGAGTATCTATAAGATAATGTTGTGCTCCATGAAGCATAGATCTATTGAAAATGGGAAAAAATGTTAAATTTTTCGTGGTTTATGCATTCCATACCACCAACTTTCTTACTCTGAAGTTGTGTCTGAAGAAAACATATTAGATAAGTGATGACATATAATAGGTTCCAAGGGATGGTTTAATTGTCAATARATTCAAGCAAGTTCCTTTGAAATTTAAAWTTTCCACTTATAATACACACCCACCTATATTTTTAATTTCATTGGAATAGAAATGCGCATATTGTTGATTAAAGTTAGTTGTCATTGATGTCAACCCTTGAAAAAAGATCGGTAGCACAAAGGTTTGGGTAATGGACCCAAGTTTGTTTGATGTAAAGATGAATCATTATTTTCTTGTCATGGTTGATAAGAATTACAGATAGATGAATTCCTAAGTGGTCCCCTTTTGGTGAAAGCCCTCACGAGAAGACGCTTTGCGGATTGAGTTATCCTAGAAGTATGGTTAGAGAACCCATGCTTATTTGTGGAATAATGAGATGAAGGTAAATGAATTTGTTAGTGAAACTATCCTATATGTATATTTATTTTCATTCCATTTCCAGTGGTATGTGGAACGTCACATAACTCCTCACGGTTAGAGAGTTATGGCCATGAGAAGTTGGAGAACCCAGGGTTGGGTAATGGACCCAAGCTTGTTTGATCGATAATGGTATGATTTTTGATATATTTGCAGGTAATACTATTCTATATGTATGTCACATTTCATTCCATTTCTGGTGGTATGTGTAATTTCACATAACTCCTCACGGTTTGAGAGTTATGACTTTACGAAGTTGGAGGACCCTCTTATGTCATCTAGAAGCCCCAAAAAGTCAAAGTAGTCAAACCGGTTTAAGAGATGTTAGAAGGTAAATAATAAAGTGAAGTGATGAGTGTACTATAATTAAAAGTGAATATAAAATAAATTATTTAAATAATAAATTTAATGGAGAAATTAGAAGTGGGTTAACCCTAAAATAAAGAAAGTGGGCAAAGTGACCTAGAAGATGTTTTTAAGGAAACTACTTGGAGAGTATAAATAAGAGGAAAGGCTCTCTAATTTAAGACACACTTGAGCATATTGAATTCCTATAGGTGTTTGAGGTAACCAAAGGATATCTAACCCAAATTTTTGAGGGAAGGTGAAGAAAAGAAGGCCAGAATTCAAGGAAGGATAAATTCTTTTGATGATGCTTTCTAAGGTATGTTATTTATAGGTCATCTCACCATTCTCGCAATAAATTTTTTTATAGAATGATTCAAACCATGAAATTAGTATGAAATTGAGGAAACATACCCAAATATCTTTGGTAAGAGATTAATCTTGTGGTTCATTGTATTTTTGCAGTTACACTCCATGGAAAATAGGGTTTGTGGCTAGTCCTGAAACTAGTAAAAACAAGTGTTTCGGGTAAAAACGCCATAACTTCTTCATAACAGATACAAATTCAATAAGAAAAAATGTGTTAGTTATAGTACAATATTTAGTATGTTTTGTAATAGTTTCATATCGATTCAACAAATATTCCGTGCGGGGAACGCTCTACAAGGTCACTCTCTAGAATAATCTAGAATTCAACAAGGTATGCCATTTTTGCTATAACTCCTTTTCTGAGAGGTTCCAACCAGTGATACCTGGAGGAATTGCATAAAACACACTGAAGAACATTGTGTATCCGTTTCATATATTTATTCATTACAGGTACAAAGTTATGATTATTTCAAGTTAGGGTTGTTGACTAATCCAAAACTAGTCATGTGAGACTAAAGAAAAGTTGTTGCTTAAAGTTCAGGAAGGTTCGCAGGCATGTGATCATATACAGAGGGTTTATTATAGATTTACAAATCATATTTGGATAATGAAATTGATGAGGAATTTTTTTGAGGTACAATTTAGGTACATGGTTGAGACAAGTAGTTGATGAGTTGGCACATACATCAGGTCTATAGTTGATGATGTTGGTACAAATTGATGAGTCATAGTTGATGAGTACTTGACACATGATTGGTACATGCTTGGTGCATGGTTGATGCACTTTTTTATGGTACATTTTGGTGCATGTTTGATGCACTTGTTTATGGTACAGGTTGATTACAGGTTGAGGTACAGGTTGATGCATGGTTCAGGTTTATTGGGACATGTTTAAAACGATATATCTCACAGTGATAGTGTAACATGGGTTTCATCATTCTACTTCTACTTTAGGGCATTTGTATGGGGCAAGGACAGGTGGTTGTAGCCGAAGAACATAGGGGGTTGTAGCCTCCTTCTCATTGTAGCCAAAGAATTGGGGAGTTGGAGCTTCCCTTTGGTTGTAGCCTGAGAAACTAGGGGGTTGGATCCTCCTTCCAGTTGTAGCTGGAAAACAAAGGAAGTTGGTGCTTCCAATGAATGTAATTCTTCAAGACATATAAGAAAAAACATTATGTGGTTTTCTCCCGATCTGGGTTTCCACGTAAAACACTAGTGTACTGTGTATGTGTGTGATTGTTCATTTCTTATTGCTCATTATTGGATAATAATTCTAAATTGATATAACACTTGTATTATTTGGATAAAAGGGATTATAATTACGCTTTTACTGATTCACCCCCTTCTTAGTAATCCAACAATTGGTATCAGAGTAGGTTCCTTAATAAATCAGTTTAACCACTGAAAGGTAGATCATGGAGAGTACCAACTTGTATAAAAATGGAATACCACAGTTTGATGGATATAAGTATTCTTTTTGGATCATAAGGATGAAGACATATATACAGGCACATGGATTTCAAGTTTGGAAATCAATTGTAGATGGATACATAGCACCAACAGTTCCACCAACAAATGACAAAGCAATGAAACTTGGTGAAAATAATTCCAAATCCAAAAATGCACTTTTGAATGGTCTCAGTGATACAGTATTCACCAAAGTTGCACATTGTAAATCCGCTAAAGAGATTTGGGACAAGCTTAGAAATATTTATGAAGGAGATACAAAAGTCAAAGCAGCAAATCTTCAAACTTACAGAGGTCAGTTCGAACAAATAAAAATGAAGGAAGATGAGAATATTGCAACCTACTTGTTACGAGTCGATGAAACATTGAATGCAATCATAGGATTGGGAGAAGAAATCGAAGAATCTGTAATTGTTCAAAAGGTACTAAGATCTCTTCCTATGAGATTTAACCCTAAGATATCAGCACTAGAAGAAAGATCAGATCTAAACTCAATAAGCATGGACAAACTGCATGGAATATTCACAGCATATGAAATGAGAACTGAACAGGAAAATCCATATGTAAAATAAGCAGCCTTCAAAGCATCCAAAATATCAAAGAAAAAGAAAAAGAAACAAGAAGAATATAGCAACAGTAGTGACGTCTCGGAAGATGATGAAGAAGTGGCCAACTTCATCAAAAGACTGAACAAGGGAACCAACGGTGGGTATAGAGGTAAGATTCCTTTAATTTGTTTTAACTGTGATGGAATTGGTCATTTTGCTAACAAATGTCCTCATAAGAAAAAGAGAAATGATGAAGGTTACTCAAAAGGAAAACACTCATATAAAGGCAGAAGAACTACAAAGAAAGTTTTCAAGAAAAGCTTATGCACAAAAGAAGGCATATCATCATTAGATGAAGATGAAGTCAGTGGCAATGATACATGAATAGTTCTATCCGTGGCAGTAAAAGACTCTGACAAAGAAGACTCCGAAGAAGAATATGAAGAAGTCGAAGAAGAATATGAAGAATCCGAAGAAGAATATGAAGAATTCGAAGAAGAAATTGAAGAGGCAGAAGTTGACTATCGAGAAGAATTAATGTGTTCCATAGAAGTTATTATAAAAGAAAATAAGAAAAACAAGAAACTACAAGCAGAACTAGACAAGAAAAAAGACACTCGAGAACTAGAAAAAATTATCACAAAATTGAAGGTTCAAATAGAAGAAGATAAAATAATTGAAGAAGCACTCAAATAAAAGATATAAGAAAAGGACATGATCATTGGAAACTTGGAAGCAAATATTGTCACACTAAGAAAGGATATTCAAAAGAAAAATATGCATAATAGCTCAAAAGTTTTGGATGACATTATCAACAGTAAAAAATCTCATCTTGACAAGACCGGACTTGGATACAATCAGACAGAAAAGGGATTAAGCTCCAAAGCAACAGAGCAAGAAACATATCCAAAAATCTATGCAGAAACAATCAAAGGGGATAGAAGGATATACAAGGAAGATTACAGGGATACTCCTCCACTGAGAAGAGTCATATTTCAGAATCAACAACCAACAGATAGGATTCAAGAAGAAGAAGGATTCATAATATCACCTCCCTTCAGAAGATCCTCAACTCCCAGGTATCAAACTAATTTTTTTGGTTTATGTTATGCATGTAATAATTTTAGACATAAAGTTGTGAATTATAGAGCTAACAACATGAACAATAACAACTTTGAGAGTCATACAGAAAAGGGTTATTCAAGAATACCTAGTGAAACACAAAGAAGAAGTTACAACAGGTTTGAATCTTTGAGCATTGAAGTGGAATGTTACAAATGTAACAATTTTGGACACGTGGCCAAAGATTGCAGAATGACAGTCCCTCCTAAAGAACCTCAATAAAATAACAACAGTCACAAACAATAACCTGCGAAAACGACATGGATAAGAAAGAAAGATCAGTATAGCAATGAAGAATTGGATCAAATAGAGAAAAATGACACTTGGGAACTGGTTCCAAGACCAAAGAATAAGAATGTGATTGGCACAAAGTGGGTCTTCAGGAATAAATTGAATGAAGATGGACATGTTACAAGGAACAAAGCTAGATTTATATGTAAAGGATATGCACAGGTTGAAGGAATCAACTTTGAAGAGACATTTGACACAGTTTCCAGACTAGAAGCAATCCGTTTGATTTTAGCTTATGCATGCTCCAAAWATATTAAAATGTATCAAATGGACGTAAAATCATCTTTTTTGAATGGGGAACTTGAAGAAGAAGTCTACGTTGAACAACCAGAAGGATTTCAGTTGTCAGAGAACRTCGATTATGTGTGTAAACTAAAGAAGGCCTTGTGTTAGGTGATTTATATGTACTAAAAAAGACACTAAACTACCCTCAATTAAATTGTCAACCTGGGGTAAGTAAACTTAGAGTTGTAGCAAAATATATGCCAAAGGTAAAAGGTTGGTAGGAGTATAATCCAACTAATGAAAGAAGCTATCTAAGGCTAATCTATTGAATCAAAACTATCTAATGAGCAAACGCTACTAAACAAATTGAAACTATTTAACCTCAATATTTTTGGGCCAAGGATCGATGGATAGTTCCTAAGAAAGAAAATGAAAATTCTATGTAAACCAAACTAGTTTAACAATAAGAAAAAGCAAACTACTAAGCATAATAAGAAAATAACAAAAGCAAACTTATTTAACTTGCCAACCTACATTCAATGAGAAACTACCCTATGAAAGAAAATAAATAAGAAAGTAAGAAAAAGCACCTATCTAACCTATTAAAGCAAACAGACAAGTAAGTAAAGACACCTAACTAACCTGCTAAAGCAAAATACAAGTAAACAAAGGCAACTAACTAACCTACGAAAGAAAAAGACAAGTAACCAAGGGAAACTAACTACTGCAAGCAAAACTTCTCATTGAACAACTATCTAGCCTAAGAGGCAAGTGGATTAAATGCCTAATGCAAAACTATTTCTCTTGTATGAAAGGAAATTTAAATGCTCAATGCAATGCATGAAAGGAAGTCTAGTCTATTGAGAGCAAGAAAGACTAACAACTAATTCTTGAGAAAAATGCTATCTAATCTATCAAAACAAAGTCTATCTATCCTACAAAAGCAAATAAGACTATTTCCTAAGCTATGAAAGAAAGAAACTATATCTATGAAAGAAGGAAAACTTATTCTTTTAACTTATGACAATTCAAATGTAATGTTGGTGGTTGTGTGAATGCCTTCGATGGTGACAGATGATATCTTGATGACACTTGACAACAAAGGACAATTCCAATGGTATAAGCTCAACACTAATATCGATGGAAAAATGAAAGGTGTGGATTAGACAATCCAATGAAAACTTAGCCATGATAAAACTATTGTTAAATACCCTGCATATTCATGTATAAACCATCAACAATATAACAAGATTATCATTATTTAACTAAGAACTTTAATTGCATTTTAATCTATGAAAGGAAATTGTGTAAAAGAAAACTATGCTATGTCTATTCTAATCATTCAAACTACAATAAAGAAATAATTAAAAACAGAAATTAAAAACTGATATTAAAAAGTAAATTAACAATCTATATTAACCAACAACTAATTAAATGAAATCTATATAAAACTGAAGTAAGCAAGCTGTAACTAAAAACTGGAATTAAATCTATCCATCCATCAAAATCCCTGTCAAAGGAAAACCCAAATTAAAAATAAGTTTTGTTCTAATTAAAAATTTGTTCTAAACTTGACTATAAAATTATAAAAGAAAGCATCGTTTAACATCTACTTTGCACACGGGGTTAGTATAGAGAGAGAGAGAGAGACTTTCTAATTGCACACAAGGCTAGTATAGAGACTTGGGGTTAGTATGGAGACTTGCAAGCCTTTTCTAATCTACAAAATCAACACATGCTAACACATATCATCATCTAACCTGCAAAAGAGAAGTAAAACAGTAAGCTACAACAAACTAATTAATTAAATAAAAACATGCATATACAGGAAGTAAGAAAGATAAATTTAAATTAAGAAATGCGTAAATAAACATAAGAACAATCACCAGACTATTGGTGCCCCCCCCAGCAAGTCATGGCTACCTCCTACAAGCACACCACAAACTTCAACAGGCCGAATTCACCATGAAATATTGAAAACGCAGTTCTAGCACAATTCTGGCAATGTAAAACTCAAAACAGAGAAAAAGTTGTTTTTCTGACAATTCTAATGCTTATGGTACTTGGTTCTTCTACTTAACAATCATCTGACCACCTCAGTGGTATTTATAATATTTACAAACCAAGTGGTCGACCACAGGAGGGTCGAACTACTTTGAATTTCAGCAAAATACAATAAATGATGCCATAACTGACAAAATGGAGCAAGCCAATAATCACCTTCTTTGGACAACTAAAATCAAGTTGTCTTGAGCTTTGTAGCTAGAGGGGGTGATCATGAAGAAAACCCACGTGCCTGATTTGTCCATCACTAGCCACCAATGCCATAACTGCCAACTCGCCTTGTGTTTTTGTGCAATACTGGGTGTTGGAACGAGTGTCAGATCAAGTACCAGAATGAGTGCTGGAACGAGTGTCAGATTAAGTGTCAGAACTGGAAACATGGTGTGTTTTGCCCTGTAACAACAGAAAAACACGAATTAACTCTTGGAAATCATAGAATATGATGAATTAAACTTGATTTAATCATTAAACATGAATTACACGTACCTTATGGTGATCATACCGATTTACCATAAAATTCTTCAAAAAGATCCTTCAAAATGTGCAAAACATATATGTACATGTGGCAAAAATGTATAACAACCGTCATAAAAATGATCATATATCAGGCCCAATATTACCCCCACACTTACGATTTTGCAGGTCCCACTACAAACAAAAATAAGTTATCCCTCGTGACTAGGCTTGCTGAGGAGGATCAGATTTGGAAGCCTCTCCTTCTTGCTATGTAGACTTAGTCTTGTGCCTCTTATGTTGCTTTAATTGTGCTCTGAGGCTACAGTTAGATTTTGTCATCTCATCAACCAATCGTTGAAGAGAGTTAACTTTTGTTTGAAGGACTGCATTGTCATGATGAAGGTGTTTATCTATTGTCTTCCTTTCCTCCAACTGTTGGAGAAGATGATGGTTTTCCTTTTGTAGCTCCTCTATGGTTGGGGTAGAATCAATGATCTCTGAGAAAGGCTTAGATCCTTTGAGGGATGTGGACAATCTATCAGTTTTAGGATCTAGATTGGGCATAGGTGAAGTAGGAGTGATGGGAGATCGAAAAGGTGAGGTAGGTTCTGATTTTGTTTTCCTTAGTGGCTCTAATCCATCCACAAAGACTTCCCTAAGTTTCTTATGAGGGCTCTCAAGATCGGAGGATACTTGGATTGGATCCAAAGTAGGTGGAGGTTTTGCATACGGTTTGATTCTTGTGTTCTGGGTACTCTTATGAAAGGTTCCTTTACCAAATCGATTGGCTCCCCT
Organism: Picea sitchensis; assembly: GCA_010110895.2. Taxonomy (NCBI): domain Eukaryota; kingdom Viridiplantae; phylum Streptophyta; class Pinopsida; order Pinales; family Pinaceae; genus Picea; species Picea sitchensis. The sequence continues at coordinate 2,677 of SNQJ01S0164101.1, read as the reverse complement.
CTTGTTTGTAGGAATGATGGGAAAGTCTTGCTCCATTACTTCTTGAATCTTTTTAGGTGTAGGATCAAGAGAGAGTGAAGGCATTGGGGGGTCAACAATGGGATTCTTTTGGTATTTTCTCTTGGTCTTTTTACCCGATGAAGAAGTAGGGATATCAACAAGATTTTGGTATTATTCTAGCAAAGAGAGGGTTTGTGCAAGGGAGTTTGGGTTTCTTGGAGAGTGAGGCTTGGATGGAGAGATAGATTTTAGGCTAAGTGGCTTTTTTTCAGTCTTAACTGTCAAGTGGGGGTTTGCAAATTGGTAGATAAAGGCATCCTAATTTTTCTTCTGCTTCTCTAGTTCGGTAAGAATGAGGAGTTTGATCAAACTATTGTGGAAGAGACTATTGTTGGGGTTAGTCGCATTTTTCCTCACTTGAGAGGACATCTTCTCCAAGCTTTTGAGAAAATAAAAGGGAAATTTCAAGGGTTTGTTGAACAGAAAATGAGCCAGCAATCTAAAGTGACAAGCTTTGAAGGTGGAGTATCTACCTTCACATGTAATTGAACTTGTGATGATGATGAGGGGGTTAACCAATTATGTCTTTATCCACTCCTTAGCATACCCTTTTTCTCCTGAAATGCTCTCGAATTCGGGCTTAAACACCCTGTTGTAACTTGAGCACGACAATTGATGATTCTTGAACCATCTATCTCCCATTATTGGGAGCTTTTTTGCAATAGAAATTGACTCTTCTATGACTTCAAAGATAAGAGACATTACATGTGTTGTCTTACCATCAAAACCAACTGCAAATTGTATAGAGAGGTCATCATCATGGCCCTGCAAGCTAAATAGAAATGGCCCCCAACCAACACACAAAAACACTTCTCTGCACTGTGCGAATTCTAGAATGGAAAACAAGTCTGCATAGGAGGAGGGTTAGTATCTCTTGGGCATTGTGACAGAGGTTAAATTCACCAAGCAAGGGAGAAATTGACCAAGAAATGACACAGATTGGGTACAATTTGAGTGCGATTTGAACAAAGGATGAATTGGCAGAGGTTGGGCACGATTCCTTAATGCAGGGCAGAGAAAATGGCAAGGGAAAATGAGATAATAGAGTGCCCAACCCGATTTTGGATGCACTTAAGGTGGAGTACATTACACACATGTGCGCATGGGATGCCATGTGTGAATAATTCTAATTCAAAGGCTCGATTTGGAGCAATGTAGTGGTGCATAATTTAGATTAATGTCCAAGTCTTTTGACTTGGACATTTGATCATAACCATATGAAGCATCTTTTAATCAATGCCTACAACCAATTGAATTGAATATAATTGAATTCTGGTTACCTGGAATCTAGGATAGTTACTGGTATGCAATGGCACTTCATTCGACACTTCAAATGACACTTCAAACTGTATCTCATCCGGTACCTCATCCGATACCCCTATGTTAAGTGCATTTTCACCTCTTATAATGGTTAGCCTGCAATTTTGAAGTGTTTTTGACAACCACAGTAGTTAATGAGCAAAGGCAGAGTGCTCCATGCTCACTCATTCTTCTTGCATATGACATATAATGTCAAAACCTATAATGAACAGGTTATAGAAAGCATAAAACATGTGTTGTCAAACCTACAATATGCAGCTTGTAATGGAAGATAACCAATAAAGAGTGGTCTGTTAAGCATGAGTTCAGTAATTTATAGCACACAGGAGTTAAGCAAAAAATAACATGACTTATCAATGTAATAACCTGTATCATGGTAATAATACAAAAATTCTTGCAAATACTCATTTCTCTAGGTAATGATCATTTGTCAACTCATGAACCCCTCCCCCAGACTTAAGTATTGTGACACCTCACAATAAAAAGTATATGAAACTAGTCAGTATCCCCCAATAGCCGAAGATTTACAGTATGTCAAGTGTAGAGATAAAATTTCATAGATTGGTCTAATGCGACAGTTAGGAGATGGCCCCACCTATATGATAAGAGATCCTATATATAGATAAGAAGAGGTAGGAAAGAGAGCTTCAATATAGTCTTAGAGCTATTTCCCAATGGAAAGTTTATGGAGTTCATTAACCTTATCTTAACCACACATACTTCATGTCAACTTTGTCTGCAAGTAATGTCGTACATCAGGACATGTTAAAATTTATTATTTATTTTTGTCAGATTACCATCCTCGCTAGGTAGAATGCCCCGCTGCCAGCAATCCTGTTCAGTACTCTGGTGGGTTTACCTAGTCATACCATAGGCTGGTACCCACTGCCAGCAGACCTGTTTAGTATCCTGGCAGGTTAGCCTCTTAAACCCTCAGAGACTGGCCCTCCATATTTTAAGATTTTTAATATAAGATTGCTTATGCAAGAAGATGGGGGGACAACTCTGAAAACAATTTTTTTTTTTTTTTTTCAATTGGGATGGTATTTATGTTAGAGGATGACTTTTTGTTATTTTGTTTAGTGGTTGTCCTAATGTAAGGGGTACTTAAGCGGGGGTGGCCTTATCTAAATATATGATATAATACAGTTATTTAGTGTGTAGTGGATGGTACCATTGAGAAATAACATAAAGGTATCTCTAGTGTTATCACTGAAATTCCGTCCGCACACGGCGACAAGAACTCCGCATCGTCAACACAGGACTGAAGTCATTCATGGCACAGGATTAATCCACA
>SNQJ01S0164099.1:0-17394 GCA_010110895.2 Picea sitchensis | reverse complement strand
AGCTCTAACCTTTCACTCTTCTTTTCTTTTCCGACTCTGAGAAATCTGACTCTCTTATGTTTTCCATAAACACAATGCTCACAGAAATCCAAATCAATTTGTTTAATATATGGAAATACATTTCTTTTGTGAAGTATTTGCATCCCATTCTCACTCATGTGTCCAAGCCTATTATTCCATAGTTTTGTTTCCAGACATGTAGAAGCTAAAGAGATACAAGATTCAGTATTACCAGTACATAAATACAATGTAACTACCTCCTCTCCTTTTTCTACCACCACTAATCCTTTGGGGACCTTCCACAACTTATCTGTAAATATGGATATACAACCTTCACTTACCAACTGGCCTGTTGAAATTAGATTTTTCCTTAGATCTGAAGCATTTTCTACCTATTTCAAAAACCATTGGTTTCCATTCCTTTTCTTTATTTTTACCTTTCCCATTCCAACAATTTTCCATGGTGCATCATCACCCAAATGAACCTGTCCAAAATCACCTTGAACATAATCTGGAAAATGTTTCCTATGGGGTGTGGCATGAAATGAAGCTTGTGAATATACTACCCAAGACTCAGGAATATTATCTACAAAAAAAATCGAAGCATCTTGTAACACATCACCTATTACATTTTATTCCTTATTTTTTTCATGTTGTCCACCTCTTTGTTTATTTGGAGCTCTGCAATATTTCTTCATATGTCCTTTCTTCCCACAATTCCAACACTCTATCTTTCACAGTCTAGATTTGGATCTTCCCTTCTTAGAATTCCCTTAGTTCCCTAAGCTCATTATTATATCCTTTTTTCTTCCCTTTTTCTCCATGTTAAATGCATTACCTAATGTCTCACCTGTGATTTTCCTTCACATTTCCTCGCTAAGGATAACACCAAAAACATCATCAAATTTTAAATTGTTTTAAATCGAGACAGAGTTACTTATGGCCATGACCAATATGTTCGAACTTTCTAGAAATGAGCACAAGATTAGAAGATCCTTGACCTATTCATCAAAGTCCACTTTTACAGAACTTAGCTTATTAGTAACAATATTAAATTCATTTAAATGATCTGCAACAGACCCACCTTCTAACATCTTCATATTGAATAATCTATTCATTAGAAATACCTTATTGGACACCGAGGATTTTTCATACAGTTTATCTCATGCGTCCAATAACTCCTTCGTTGTATTTTCTTTCAAAATATTGAAATCCATCGATGCTGCCAGGATCAACTGTATCGTTCCTACTACCTTTCTGTCAAGAACCTCCATTTATTTATCCTTCATGGTCGTCAACTTCTTTCTTATTCCACCCGATGGTAGGAATAGATCCTTTTGATATAAATAATCTTCCATCTGCATTTTCCACAACTCGTAGTTTTGGTCATTAAATTTCTCGACCCTAAAATTTCCATCTTCCGCCATTTCTTCCACTCGAAACAAGAAACCTATTTTCCTATGAGTTACCTTTCGCTATGATACCAGTTTATATAAAAACATGATCACAGAGCAATAAAATAAAATAAAATGTGGAAATAAAACATAAAAGATACATAATACAATAGAGACATAGATATACGCAGTTCACCCAGTGTGGGCTACGCTCACCAAATAAATTGTTAGGACCTTCCTTTTTATTATCTAGAAAATGAAGGGATTAACTTACATCACACTCACTACAACTTCCTCTTCTTTCTCTCACATTCTCCTCTCTCACAATACCTTTCCCTCATAAAAGTGGGTTGCCTTCTAGGTAAATAAACCCTAACATAACTTATAATTTCATATTTGTGACCTTATAGTGAACGGTCCATTGTTACTATGAAATTACAATATACATTTACAAGGAAAATTATCCTTTAGGGGATTCTCCCCCGAACTCCCATTAGGGAACGATGTCCCTTGAACCCCCATCGGGGGCCCTCTCTCTTCTAGACCCCCCAGACCCCGTAGGGGGAGAAACCTCCCCATGAAACCCCCCCGCATGGAGTGGTGTACAATATTCTGGGGTGTACAGTCTTCATGGGGTATAAAAACAACTAAAAACAAAGACCTATGAAACAGTAATATAATAAGGCTCCACAACCAACACCTTTATTTTTCCTTCTCTACTCTAGTGCTTTGCCTCTTTCACCTCTGCTCCACTCCCTCTACTCAATGTTAGTTCCACATGCTTCCGTCACCCACATGTAGCCCATGTAACCTCCTTGATGTCATGAAAATATTAACCAACTTTCTAGCTCATCCCTTAACTACTACATGATATCTCATGCTACCTTAGTTNTCCACTCCCTCTACTCAATGTTAGTTCCACATGCTTCCGTCACCCACATGTAGCCCATGTAACCTCCTTGATGTCATGAAAATATTAACCAACTTTCTAGCTCATCCCTTAACTACTACATGATATCTCATGCTACCTTAGTTAATCATTTTGTAAGATCCCCAAAGATCTTCTTATTGATTTGGCTTGCACACAATATATTCCTAATTCTTGTCACACATTATAGATCTCTTACTAGTGTGCATGCCTTATTTCATTTGTCACGAATTTGTTGATGTACGTTCAAAATTTACCCAAAATTTTCTTGTGTGCGCATGCAATATTCACCCCAAAAATTTGTGTGCCAAAACAATAATTGACCCATTTTGTAGTCATTACTTCTTTTGATCCATATATTTCCTTTATATAAGGCCACCTTCAAGTGTAAAAAATTACAACTCTCACCCTTTTTCCAAGCACACATCCTATTGCAAATAGGACAACAAATATTAACTTGGACTGGAATTTGAAACTCAAATATGGGAATATTTTTCATTCTTAGGTGCAAGTCAAATATTCTATCGGTTTGGACTTAGAATATGTTCATAAAAACATATAGAAACATGATGATTTTCTTTGAGGTAAATCAAACCATGTTCTAATAGCATTTAACATGGCATAGATTATTTACATAAGAATGATAGAAATATGCATATAATTTAAATCCTCCCTCTACAGTTTTCTTCTGAATTCTTTATTTGTTGAAGAACATATATTTATCCTATAACTTAAGAGAATACTTTCTAGGTAAAATTGTACTAATTATAATAAGATCAAATCCTTTCCCTTTCCATGATGCCTTCTCACTACATATCTTCCTCAACTTGGTATACATCACCACATGAAAAGACAATTTAGGATATTCCCCTTTCGCTCATTGCATGCACAAACATGGGATCCTACCCCTTTTTTCTATCTAGACACACACATATATCTTCCTATATATGGAGGCCAAATGCAAGGATATATATTTTGGACTCATGCATCCATAACTTACATACCTATTTTAATCTATGCATAGGAATCATTGAATCTCAATGCATCCATATCATAGAATTCCATTTTGAGGCTACAACTCTAACATGTTTCCAATCTCATTCTAAACTTACGCTATCATATTATTTATTTTTTCCTTTGGAGTGCGTTAAAACTTGGGATTTTTTCTTGTAGGACACATGCAATTTTTTTTATCATCCTAGGTATAGGACAAATTTGTTGTGTTAGTGTTTACAACTTTTCTAAGTAGTTATCATATTGATCGATTGTCGAGGATTGATGATTTGTTCGATCAGATGAAGGGTGCGATGGTGTTTTCAAAGACCGATTTGCAATCAGGGTATCACCAGTTACGGATAAAGGAGGATGACATCCCTAAGACCGCCTTTAAGACAAGGTTTGGACATTAAAATTTTATTGTTTTACCATTTGGATTGACAAACGCCTCATCAGTATTTATGCGTTTGATGAACGGGGTGTTCCACGAGTACTTGGACAAGTTCCTCCAAGTACTCATTGACGATATTTTGATTTACTCTTAGATGACGCAGTAGCATGACGAGCAGTTGCACTTGGTACTATAGTGTCTGCGAGAGCACAAATTGTATGGGAAGTTGTCCAAATTCTCATTTTATCAATCGAAGATTCACTACTTAGGGCATGTCATCTCCGACGAAGCTATCACCATGGATCCAGCAAAGGTCAAGGCTATTATGGAATGGCCTATGCCAAAGAATGTCCCGGAAGTGCGTATCTTCATAGGTTTAGCAGAATACTATCGATGGTTCGTCAAGGGATTTTCGAAGATAGCAAATCTGATCACAGAATTGCAGAAGAAGAATAAGAAGTTTGTTTCGACCGAGAAATGCGCAGAAGAATTTCAGAGGCTCAAGGAGATATTGACAATGAAACCGATACTAAAGGTCCTTGACATGAACGTGAACTTCTTGGTATGCACTGATGCATCCAAGGAAGGCTTAGGTGGAGTATTAATGCAAGATAGTCGAGTGATCGCTTACATCTCGAGGAAACTGAGAAGACATGAGGAGAACTATGAGACGCACGATTTGGAGTTGTTAGCCATTGTATATTCCTTGAAGGTTTGGATACACTGCCTTGTTGGATGAAAATTTGAATTAAATACAGATCATTGTGGACTACAACACATCTTTACGCAAAGCGGCTTGAACGCACGACAATGACATTGGTCGAAATTGATTAGAGAGTACGATTTTGAGATTGCTTAGATAAAAGGAACAACGAATCGAGTGGAAAATGCATTGAGTCAGAGACTACACATATTTTCGGTGTTGCCACTTTGGATGAATGTACGTGAAAAGATTCTAACTTTATAGTGCGACGATGACTGGTACAAAGAGATCAAGGATTTTATTGGACAAAACACAATGATGGTACCAAGATGTGAAGGATTTACGTTTGACAAAGATGGATTAATGTGGTTCAAAAATCAGATTTACATACCACTGAATGACGAGTTGAGGAGTTTGATCCTAAATGAGGCTCATAGAGAAGTATACATGGCTCACCCTGGAGTCACGAAGATGAGGGTGGATCTTAAACCCTTATTCTTCTGGAGTGAATGAAGGCAGACATAGTTAACTATGTGGCCATATGTCTAAAATGTTAGCAGGTAAAGGATGAACATAGAAATCCAACATGATTACTACAACCACACACTATTCTAGAATCAAAATGGGAGGTCATTTCAATGGATTTCATTGTTGGATTGCCACTGGCAGCAAGGAGACACGACTCAATTTCTGTGGTAGTCGACACTCTAACGAAGAGAACTCATTTTATTCCTGTACAAATGACGTATCAGGCACCTGACATAGCTAGAGTTTTCATCAGTGATATTGTGAGGCTGCATGGCGTACCTAAGAGGATTATATCCAATCGAGGATCAGTGTTTACTGGTTTATTTTGGACTAGTTTCCAAGAGGCCTTCGGAACCCAACTTAACTTTCGTACTGAGTATCACCCGGAGAATAATGGGCAGACCAAATGAACAAACCAAATCTTGGAAGACATGTTGCACATGTACATGATGGAACAGAAAAAGCATTGGGAAGAATTCTTGCCATTGGAAGAATTCTCTTATAACAAGAGTTACCAAAGAACCATTAAGATGGTTCCTTTAGAGTTTCTTTATGGGTGACTCTGTCAAACACCTTTGAGTTGGGATCGGATTGAGGATATGGTCCTGGTGGGAACAGAAGTGATCCAACAAATGAAAGATCAAATACAAACAATAAGACAAAGGATCAAAGAAGCACGGGATCGACAAAAGAGTTATGTCAATGCACACTGTGTCGACCATAGTTACGAAGTTGGTGATGAAGTCTTCTTGCAGATAAAATTGCATAAGAGTTTGATCAAGTTTGGAAAGGGAGCTAAAATCTCCCCTAGGTTCATGGGACACTTCTTGATTGTGCAAAGGAAGGGGCTCGTGTCCTATCGACTAGCCTTGCCTGATTCTTTGAGGCACACACACGATGTTTTTCATGTTTATGTTTTGAGACATTATATTAGTGATCCTATGCATGTTATTGAAATGAGTTCCTTGCAAGTATTGGACGAGGGGGCGCTCATGGCTGAGATGATATGCATCCTGGATCATCACATTCGACAACTACGACGTTGAATAGTAGAACAGGTCAAGGTCCAGTGGGACAAATATAGTCCACACTCGACGACCTGGGAGGACGCATATGATATGCGCCAACAGTTTCCATTTTTGTTTGATAGATAGACTTTTGACACCGTGATGCACATTTTTTTTGGCACTTATATACTGTGAAGCTTCGAGACGAAGCTTATACCAAGAGGGAGGTGTGTGTAAAATCCCCCTCTTACGTGCATTGAGCAAACTTAATCTTTGAGGACACTTACTTGCAAGTGATCCAAATTATGTTACTATTGAGCATTTGATCATGATTATGAGGCATTATGGCTATGAAGACATGTTATTTTGATGTAGTTTTATAGACAAGTGCTATTGACTTAGTTCTCCTGAGTGTGCAGGATTTTGGACCTCGAGGATGCAGAGGCATTGATGAAACCCTTGTACTCTAGATCGATTCAGGGAGTGGTCTATTGGAGTTTGATTATTGTATATATGAAATTTGTTAATCTGATTAGATGTTATGATTATGGATATTATTTATGACATGATTTGTTGATGATGCAGGCTGACGATATCTTGTCGACTAGACTCACATGTGCAGTAGAGGGGTCACGCATGACTACTAGAGACATTGAGGGAGAGGTGTGGAAAGCAGCCCTGCCACAGCCTACTAGAACTCTCATCATGGCTCGAACTATAGGTTAATGACCACCTAGTTCGAGGACACACACAATGCCATGAGGGAAGACTACAAAAGTCGCTCACGACAATTCTAAAGGGTGTGTAATAAGGCAGGGGCCTTTTTCCGTAGAGGCCCTTAGTCTCCCACAAGATCACTTGAGAGAGTATTGACTCTAGGGTTTTTTTATGTCTACCAAGTCATTCAATAGGCGAGTGGCACCCTTGGTGCACGTAATGTGTCTTGAAGGGCACGTTGCGCAAGAAAAATGGAAAGAGGTGAGTGGCACCCTTGGAGCACCTAGTGGGTCCTGAAGGACAAGTCGCGTTGTTAACTAATAAGTGAATAAACCTAAATGACCTTAGAATGAATATTATCGTAAGAAAGATTTAAAAATAAACTCCCTAATAAAATGTTGCCTAGGCTAGGAAAATAAAATATAAGTCTGCATGATACTTGTGGTATATATATATATATAATCATCATTAAACATGTGACGAGAAGGGGGTAAGCAATTCAATTAATTTATAAAAATCAAATTACCTTGGGGGATTACTTTTTAACAAAAAGGGAAATAATTGTTTTGGTACTTATGGTAATTAAAAAGTTATTAATTAAAAAGAAAAAGGGGAAAATGGTAGTTTCCTACACTTTCTAATTAGAGTTTTAGATAAAAAGGGAAAGTGGGAAATTTAAAAGAATTAGGAAACTAAGGGAAAAGGGGGAAACATAAAGAAAAATGGAAACATAAGGAAAAAACATAATGGTTAACTTGGCAAGGAATCTTACCTTTAATAACTTTCTAAATTGAACTCAACTAGGGGTAAAATCTTGAAGAAGGGTAACACTTTTGTTGGTTTTATGACAATTTTTTTTTTTTAAGAGGTTCTTCAACTTTCAGTAAACAAAAGNGGGAAAAGGGGGAAACATAAAGAAAAATGGAAACATAAGGAAAAAACATAATGGTTAACTTGGCAAGGAATCTTACCTTTAATAACTTTCTAAATTGAACTCAACTAGGGGTAAAATCATGAAGAAGGGTAACACTTTTGTTGGTTTTATGACAATTTTTTTTTTTTTTAAGAGGCTCTTCAACTTTCTGTAAACAAAAGTAGTTTTTTTATTTATAATTTTACTTTACTGTAAAAACAAAACTTGTGAAGAATTTTGTTAGCTTTCTACTGACTATTTTTCAATTTTTTTTTATTGATATTTGATAGGCCAATTTGGAAATTGTTTGACAGTATGTTCCTTAAAAAATGAAGGGAAAGATAATGAGTTATTTTTTTCCACAACAATGTATCCATTATTAAACTTTTGGTTTTGACAAATGAAATATACTGTAGCAATCTATAGAGACTCTATTTTGTGATGATTATAGTTTTTAATTTAACACATGAATATTATAATTTCTAGAATTTTTTAAGTTGACCAATCTGAAAAAGTTACATATTTTAAACACATGTTTTCCTCCACCATGTATCCATCTTAATTTTTACTTAAAATTAAAATCTAAAAATACCCTTTTGAAGAGAACAATTTAAGGATTATGAATATAAATTTTCCATAATTTTTTACTGTGTATTTTTAGAGATATGGATTTTTCATTTCACCGAATCATAATCTCACCTAAAAATATTATGCAGTGATTTTTTTATTAGATTAAATTAGTAAGGGTGTAAGTCATTAAAATGTGTAAGGGAATATGGGGACACCTAGGAGCGATTCTAGGAATGCTTTTAGCTAGGTGAGGGAAATAGTAGTAATTAAATAAGTAATGAAATTAATTTCTGGTGCAACGAAGGGGATGGGTGACTGATGTACGAGGATGATTTTTCTGGATTAAATTTTCGAACATTAAATTAAATGGGAATTTGGGAAATAAATGACTTACAAATTATATATAAAGGAGGGAGGAGGAGGAGGATGGATCTCTTCTGTTATGTGTAATGTTACATTGCATAATTTTAGACTTGACTGACTTATGTTGTGGGAGTTCGGATACCCAGCTTGGTGAGGAGTGGTAGCTCGACCTTGCGAGGTGAGCTAGGAGCTAGTTGTTCTCTGGTTTAACGTGTGTGGCCCCTTTGTGGCTTGGGCCTATAAGCGGGAAGAATATTACCCCTATCATTGGTTGGGAAGTATAGGTGAAGTGTCATTTCTCGGCAAGTAGGAGATGCACAGAGCATGCGAGACAATGACTCAGAGCAGGCGACTTGGGATATGGTACACTTGCTTGTATTCTGCATGGTAGATTATTATAGACCTTACACTTTCATTTCTTTACTTTTAACTGTGTAAAGAAGGAGTTAGACTTAGAATTTTAATTGAGAACTTAATTTTCCCCTTAGCCTTAAGCTCGCTACTTGACTAGATTCCCTTGGCTCTCGATCCTTGAATGTTGTGACTGTCCTATTGGTTTTGGATTTATTGTGAAGAGTTTTTCTTTACTTCATCCTCATCCCTATATCATCATTCCACACTTGAGCAGTCGGCCAGGAGCCAAATCGACGGTCGTCACTTCAGTGTTAATATACTTATAGATCCTAAAGCCCTACTTTTCTATGCGTGGACGATGAGTGAATGATGTTTATGCCCTATCATCTACCGTTGTCGATTTTTCTTGTCCAATTGAGAGTATTTTCACCTTATTGAATTGATTAATTCTACCATTATTATCAATCCTATCCATGAATCGTTGATTACACATGCGTTTTTAACTCTACGTTCCCAAATTTTTAACTCTATGTTTTACCATTTTACAGACAACATTTTTCCCACTCATTGAACTGCGACCTTGCCATGCTTTGGACTGCGATCTTACCCTTCTAGAATGAAAATTTTATTTCATGTTGTTAGCATTATTAGTTATCATTTTTGTCAGCATTTTCAATTGGTTTTATATCTACATTTTATTTACTCGCAGCGTTGTAAGTTTTTGACAGTATTTTTAGCAGCCCATTTAATGGCTTCTTATGTACCCAAAAGAAACATAAAATTAAGACCCTTAGCATTGGAAGTTTAGAACATCTTCATCCTAATCTCATCCCTTTCTAGTCTGTGTTTTCAGCTTTGTATAACCTGCACTTACAGTGTGCGTTTAAGCAACGAGATATACATCCTTTGGTTGTGTTCTTGTTCTGACACCAACGCCAATGAATCTGTTATTCAAATTTGGGTGGTTAGGAACCCTTGCGAGAAAACCTGTGGTCATGTCCCTTTTACTGCAGTTTTTTTGGAGTTAAAATCTCTTTCAATTTCAATGTTTACACAGTGTATTTTTTTGGACAATTGTTTTTATTTCTGTAGCGAAATTATTTTGAAAATATTAGATAGCCTACATTCATTGACACCCTAGAATTATACACCTACGTTTTTTTTAACTTGGTGACAACGATTTATGCATTCAACCACACAATGATTATTTTGTTTTGCCTAACAATATCCCTCATAACTTAGGAAAATCATTGTTCCCTCTGTGATCTGGTATATTAAATGTTAGCTATTTCAGTTAGTGCTCTGCATTTTTTTATATACGTCATATTTATTAATGTTGGGTCACAACGTTATCATCAAATCTTTATGGATGGAATGTTGACTGTGTCAATTCCTGCATTAAATTGGAAAATTACCTTCGTTTTGAACCTTGACGTTTGGTGAAAGATAGACAGAGTTAAATTTAAATGTTAGGTTGCATACCAATGCTTGGCAACACATAAAAAGTCGACAACTCTTATGTGGTGCGATTTTTTCCATTTAAATTTTCTTTTATCTACTTCCATGTAGACAACAATGCTTCTATTTTCCTTTAATACAAGACAGGTATCCAAAGACAACGTTTTAATTTGACAACGAATCTGGTGGAGGCATTTTATCTCTGTGCTTGAACAACAATAAAATTTTGTTGGCAAAGTCTTGTTTATTAATAACGAATTTCCTTTATTATGACAACGATACATAAGATATACTATTTCTATTTTCATCTTTATTTTTATAGTGTGAATCCCCTTTTTATTTATATAGTGTAATTTTGTTTCATAGTGTAAACTCATTCTTTTTATTTATATAGTGTAAATCTTGTTCATAGTGTAAAACCATTTTTATGAATATAGCGTAAATTCATTTTTATATATCATGGAAATATTGTTGAAGGACAACTATATAATTGATTACTTAAATAGATATTATGGATAAAAGAGAGACAAATTTTATTAATACCATAGTGACCGTGATTTTATTGATAACATGTTTTATTAGCGACATTTTTTAGTAATAACATATTGATAGCATGTTAACAATTTTTAATTAAAATACCGCAAGGTCATTAACGATCAACAAAATTTATATTTAAAGACTGTAATTAAATTCTTGTAGTGTCAGTTTTAAAGGATAGCGATAGATTATCATCTGATCTTGGGATTGGATTTTAGCTGCAACAAGCGATTGATTAATAATAATCTTTTATTATGTACAGATTGGTTTTGGTGTGCAAGGAAGTTGTTGTGTTGTAAGATTGTCACAATCTTCTTTTTGACTTGTTGATTGGGTGCCAGGGTTTTTCGTCATGTGTTGGGATGGTTAAGTTGTGATCTGTGCGAGTTGGATTTATCTTGATTCCTTGGTCCAGATAGGTCTTGTGTGCCAGGGTATTGTCACACCTATAACCTAAGGCGGCATGATTTCGGACGAGGGGATCATGGTCCGCCCTATTGGATAGAGGTGAATGATGAGTTGGTCAAAGTCAGTGCTTATTGTTGAGGGCGTTCTTCAATGTAGTTGTTGATGGTGCCTGGGTTTAATGACTTCGTGTGTTTGGTTATGCACCATAGAGGTTCTAGTTAATGGTCATCAAAATCATTGTGTCAGATTGTGGATGTTGTCCCTTAGCCTGTAGGTGTTGTTAGTGTGTGTCGGCGGTTAGTCGTTTCTCTCTATTTCTTACGCATGTTTTGCTCAATTTCTCTTGTGCTAGTGCCTGGAGTCATAGTTGTATGTTTCTTTCCATGCAGCCATGTGGTCATGGTCAAGTTGTGTGGTTCAAATGTTGTCGTCGTCGCCTTCTTGCCTAAATAAATAAATAAATAATATCCACTTTTTTCTTCGGTTGTAGTCGTAACGTTTGGGGTTGTTACAGATATTTTCTCATTTACAGGATCCAGACATGAGATAAACTGCACATTTATCTCTTCCATTTCTCCTTCATGGATCTCCCAAGGACTAGATTTATAATAATCATATACAAGAACCATGGAAAAGATATGCTCTTCGTCATCTATGCTGGGATATTTGTCAAAAGTTGTTTTCTCTTGGTCAGTACTAGAAATCACTTCTTCATCATAAGAAGGGCTGCCAAAAACATTTGTCTCATGAACCGGAATATCCTCTGCATTTCCTTTCATCCATAGTAGGAACAACATTTGGAAAACCAGGAACAATAGAGAAATTAAAAGGAGCAAACCTCTGAGCCAAGATGACTTTCATATGAAAATACGACTTCTTAAAATTGTGGATTCGCCACTAGATTCTTTAATCATGGATTCGTCGGCTGAAAGATATGCAGTCTGAATGTGTCTAGTCTTTGTTCACCATCAAAGACTAGTTCTGGTCATTGTCGTTCTCCTAGGGAGATTTTAATCTGGGACAACAACTAAAATCCTTATTGAGAAGGATTTATTTTATGGATAATCTTTTTTAGGTCAGCTTCAGGTGTAGCCAGAGGCAGCTGTGGAGTAGACCTTGTGTTTTTGCCTTTAGGAGACACAAATGAAACAGTGGGGTCACAAGGTGCAAGTTGGAATCTTTAAGGTACTGATTTCTAATGCACCTTCATAATCAAAACTTCTTTGTCGTTCTTACCTAGGGAAAATTTTTCAATTCATCCCCGACATTGGTGCCAAGAATGTTATCATTGAGAGTCACCCTCAGATTGCGGGAGGATAAGCCCACTACCCATTATAGTGTTTGATGGATGTTTGATTTATATTAGGGCAGGTCAAATTGGGAAAAATCAATACAAGAATGATTTCAACAAAGAAATGGACAAGAAATGCACAAGGAAGTGAGGGCCACATTAACATCATTCATTGAATAGATTTTTAGTATGAGTAGAGGGAAGACTTAGTAGGACAAGTGAACATGACTTCTTTGGGCATTGGATTTCAAGAATATTTGTGAAAAAAAAATCAAGCTCAAGACTTCTCTTGAACTCAAGCTTCAAACATTGAAATATGTCCAAACAACACAGTCACAAAAACATAATGATCAAACCTACATCACAATGAAACTACAACAACTTGATTGGATCCTCCATGCCTGAGCCATTTAGCGTAAGAGGGAATAAGACAACAAATAATATGACTAAAACTAGTCATGAAACTAATGTAATCAAACCTACATTACAACAACATCACAACCCTCGACTAGATTCTCCATGACCGAGTGTTTTAGCACATTGTTTTACAAAGAGATGAGAGAAACTGAATTTTATTAATGTGAAAGTCTCAAATTTGATACATCACCAGAGAACAACTTTTGGCATCAAAATACTACAAAATAGGGAGCTCTTCTCAACCAGTTGATGACCATAACAAAATATCAAAACTACTTATTTATACTCAAATCAGTCCTCGACTATCACGAGTGTGATTTTATCACTACATTCAAAGAATTAAATTTGAACAGTCTTCTATCAGACTGTTCATGTACCCCTTTGTTAGAGGCGATCTTAGATCAACATGGGTTGGCAAGAAAATCTGATTGCATGGCTACCATGGGCTAACAGCTACAAATCCTCCATGCCTTCCATTTATGGGGTGAGTCGAGGTTTCAACCACAAAACCTAACTTCCATTAACTGATTTTCATCGGGGACTCAATGAGACTTAAAGCTTAGGGGGTGACACGTACTTCTCTCAGATGCGACACCATATAAACATGTGATTGCGAGGCTACTCAAAAGTGGTTTGGGCTCAGACATCTTTTGGGCCCGTAATCCATCAAATCCTTTCCCTTTCCATGATGCCTTCTCACTGCATATCTTCCTCAATCCAGTATATATCCCTATATGAAAACACAATTTAGGATATTCCCCTTCCGCTCACTACATTCACAAACATGGGATCCTACCCCCTTTTTCTATCTAGACACACACATATATCTTCCTATATATGGAGGCCAAATGCAAGGATATATATTTTGGACTCACAGATCCATAACTTACATACCTATTTTAATCTATGCATAGGAATCATTGAATCTCAATGCGTCCATATCATAGAATTCCATTTTGAGGCTACAACTCTAACATGGTGCCAATCTCATTCTAAACTTACGCTATCATATTATTTTTGTTTTCCTTTGGAGTGCATTAAAACTTGGGATTTTTTCTTGTTGGACACATGATTTTTTTTTTATCATCCTAGGTATAGGAAAAATTTGTTGTGTTAGTGTTTAAAACTTTGCAAAGTAGTTGGCATATTGATCGATTGTCAAGGATTGATAATCTGTTCGATTAGATGAAGGGTGCGATGGTGTTTTCAAAGACCGATTTGCAATTAGGGTATCACCAGTTACGGATAAAGGAGGATGACGTCCCTAAGACTGCCTTTAAGACGAGGTTTGGACATTAGGATTTTATTGTTTTACCGTTTGGATTGACAAATGACTCAGTGGTATTTATGAGTTGGATGAGCGGTTTGTTCCGCAAGTACTTGGACAAGTTCGTCCAAGTACTGATTGATGATATTTTGAGTTGTTAGACATTGTATATTCCTTGAAGTTTTGGATACACTACCTTGTTGGATGAAAATTTGAATTAAATACGGACCATTGTGGACTACAACACATCTTTACACAAAGCGGTGAATGCGCGACAATGACATTAGTCGGAATTTCTTGTAAGTACGATTTTGAGATTACTTACATAAACAGAACAATGAACCGAGTGGAAGATGCATTGAGTTGGAGACCACACATATTTTCAGTGTTTCCTCTTCAGATGAATCTACGTGAAAAGATTCTAACTTTATATCACGATGATGACTAGTACAAAGAGGTCAAGGATTTTATCAGACAAAACACAATGATGGTACCAAGATGTGAAGGATTTATGTTTGACAAAGATGGATTAATGAGGTTCAAAAATTGGATTTATGTACCACTGAACGACGAGTTGAGGAGTTTGATCCTAAACGAGGCTCACATACCAACATACATGGCTCACCCTGGAGTCACGAAGATGAGGGTGGATCTTAAACCCTTATTCTTTTGGAAGGGAATGAAGGCATACATAGTTAACTATGTGGCCAAATGTCTAGAATGTGAGCAGGTAAAGGCTGAACATAGACATCCAACATGATTATGACAACCACACACTATTCCAGAATTAAAATGGGAGGTCATTTCGATGGATTTCATTGTTGGATTTCCACTGGCAGTAAGGAGACATGACTCGATTTTTGTGGTAGTTGACACTCTAATGAAGAGCACTCATTTTATTCCTATACGTACAACGTATCAGGCACCTGACATAACTAGAGTTTTCATCAGTGAGATTGTGAGGTTGCATGGCGTACCTAAGAGGATTATATCCAATCGAGGATCGATGTTTACTGAATGATTTTTGACTAGTTTCCAAGAGGCCTTCGGAACCCAACTTAACTTTAGTACTGAGTATCACCCGGAGAATAATGGGTATACCGAACAAACAAACCAAATCTTGAAATATTTTTTGCGCATGTACGTGATGGACCAACAAAAGCACTAGGAATAATTCTTGCCACCGGTAGAATTTGCTTATAACAACAGTTATCAAAGCACCATTAACATGGTTCCTTTAGAGTTTCTTTATGGGCGATGGTGTCAGACACCTTTGAGTTGGGATCATCTTGAGGATAGGGTCTTGGTGGGACTATAAGTGATCCAACAAATGGAAGATCAAATACAAACAATAAGACAAAGGATCAAATAAGCACAGGATCGACAAAAGAGTTATGTCGACACACACTGTGTCCACCGTAGTTATGAAGCTAGTGATCAAGTCTTCTTGTGGGTAAAACCACATAAGAGTTCGATCAAATTTGGAAAGGGAGCAAACATATCCCCTAGGTTCATGGGACCCTTCGTGATTGTGGAAAGGAAGGGGCTCGTGGCCTATTGACTAGCCTTGCCCGATTCTTTGAGGTGCACGCACCATGTCTTTCATGTTTCTGTTTTGAGACATTATATTAGTGATCCTACACATGTTATTGACATGAGTTCCTTGTAGGTATTGGATGAGGGTTTGCTCATGGATGAGTTGATATGCATCCTGGATCATGGCATTAGACAGTTATGACTTTGAACAGTAGAACAGGTCAAGCTCCAGTGGGACAAATATAGTCTGCACTCGACGACCTCGGAGGACGCATATGATATGCGCCAACAGTTTCCATTTTTGTTTGATAGACAGACTTATGACACTGTGATACACATTTTTTTCGGCACTTATATACTGTGAAACTTCGGGACGAATCTTAGACCAAGAGGGGGGTGTATGTAAAATCTCTCTCTTATGCGCATTGAGCGAACTTATTCTTTGAGGACACTTACTTGCAAGTGATCCAGATTATATTACTATTGGGCATTTGATCATGATTATGAGGCATTATGGATATGAAGACATGTTATTTTGATGTATTGTTATAGAAGGGTGCTATTGACTTAGTTCTCCTAAGTGTGTAGGATTTTGGATCTCGAGGATGCAGAGGCATCGATGAAACCCTTGTACTCTGGATCGATTCAGGGACTGGTCTATTGGGGTTTGATTGTTGTATATATGACATTTGTGCATCTGATTAGATGTTATGATTATGGATATTATTTCTGACATGATTCGTTGATGATGCAGGCTGACGATATCTTACCGACCAGAATCACGACTACTAGAGACATTGAGGGAGAGCTGTGGAAAGCAGCCTTTCCACAGCCTACTAGAACTCTCATCATGGCTCGAAATGTAGGTTAATGACCACCTAGTTCGAGGAGACCCATGATGCCATGAGGGAAGACTGTGATAGTCGCTCACGATGATTCTAAGGGGTGCATAACAAGGCAAGGGTCTTATTCCTTAGAGGCCCTTAGTCTCCCACAAGATCACCTGACGAATTATTGACTCTAGGGTTTTTTTATGTCTAAGAAGTCATTCAAGAGGTGAGTGGCACCCTTGGAGCACGTAATGCATCCTGAAGGGCACATCATGCAAGAAAAATGGAAAGAGGCGAGTGACACCCTTGGAGCACGTAGTGTGTCCTGAAGGGTACGTCGTGCAAGAAAAACGGAAAGAGGCGAGTGCACCCTTGGAGCACGTAGTGCATCCTGAAGGGAATGTCATGCAAGGGAGACAAAATGAGGCGAGTGGCACCCTTGGAGCACCTAGTGGGTCCTGAAGGACACGTCGCATTGTTAACTAATAATTGAGTAAACCTAGATGACCTTAGAATGAATATTGTGGTAAGAAAGATTTAAAAATAAATTCCCTAATAAAATGTCGCCTAGGCTAGGAAAATAAAATATAAGTCTCAGTGATACTTGTGGTATATATATAATACTAATAATCATCATTAAACATGTGACGAGAAGGGGGTAAGAAATTCAATTAATTTATAAAAATCAAATTACCTTGGGGGATTGCTTTTTAATAAAAAGGGAAATAATTATTTTGTTACTTATGCTAATTAAAAAGTTATTAATTAAAAAGAAAAAGGGGAAAA
>SNQJ01S0164096.1:0-21251 GCA_010110895.2 Picea sitchensis | reverse complement strand
TTACTATTATTACAATAATTTGATATTACAATTGTAGATAGACCAGGAAAAGAAAATGTAGTTGTTGATTTCCTTTCTCGGTTAACACCTAATGATAATACCCTAGTAGATGATTCCTTTCCTGATGAATATCTATTTGCAGTATCTGCTCACTCACCATGGTATGCAAACATCGCTAACTACTTGGTTGCAGGGAACTTACCACCACACCTATCCCACCAAGAGAAAAGAAGAATCATTCAACAAAGTGCTCGGTATAGCTGGATAAGTGGGTGTATTTTCCACACAGGACTTGATCAAGAAATCCGAAGATGAAATAGAGAAGATGAGGTTTATGATTTACTAAAAGCTTTTCATGATGGCCCTTGTGGAGGGCATTTTGATGATAAGAGAACAACACATAAAATTCTCAAGATGGGTTATTATTGGCCCTCACTTTTTAAAGATGCAAAGAAATATGTTCGGGCCTGTGATAGCTGTCAAAGAATGGGTCAACCTAATCATAGAGATGAAATTCCATTAAATCCCCAGGTAGTACTCGAACCATTTGAAATGTGGGCCTTAGACATTGTAGGACCCATTAACCCTCCATCCAATCAAAAAGTTTATATAGTGGTCTGCACAGATTATATGACCAAATGGGTAGAAGCTAAAGCACTCCATAGAGCTACTGAAGAAGCGGTTCTAGATTTTCTATTTGAAGACATCTTTATCAGATTCGGAGTACCTAGAGAATTAGTCATAGATGGAGGACCACCTTTCACTTCTCACGGTTTTAAAACCACCCTTCAAAAATATCATATTCATCATAGAATGACTACACCATACCACCCTCAAGCCAATGGACAGGTGGAAAGCACAAATAAAGTAATAGAAGCCATTCTCACAAAAACAGTGAAGGAAAACAGAAAGGATTGGTCTCACAAACTCCCTGAAGCATTATGGGCTTACAGAACTACCTGGAGAAATACTACAAGATTCTCTCCCTATGAATTAGTTTATGGAAAAAGTATTGTCTTTCCTGTAGAATTTGAAATCAAAACCTTAAGTATTTCTTTAGCTGTCAACCTTGATTTGACCGATGCACAGACAACCAAGTTGCAGCAGCTTAATGAATTGGATGAAAAAAGACTAGATGTCATTCATCAGACAAATATGATTCAACATCAAAGATCAAAATGGCATGACAAAACCATCAAGCATACGCAATTCCAAAAAGGCAACTGGGCTTTACTGTATGATTCTCGGTTTAAATAATTTCAAGGGAAACTACGTACAAGATGGCTTGGACCTTACGAAGTGGACACTGTTTTCCCCAATGGAACAGTAAGGCTCCTCACAATTGATGACTCTAAAACACCGTTATTAGTGAATGGTCATCGGCTCCGTCTGTACCAGCGCCCCATTTCCAAAGAAGATTTTAAGGCCACATGTGTGGCAGACTCACATTGTCTCTTTTTAGAGGGGCCTCATACCCCTCATTGCAATTAATTTTTCTGAATTTAATTCCTTTAGTATTAGATTAAATTTCTTTTACTAATAATCCCAAGGAATGGCATGTTACAATTGATTCTTTTGCAGATTCTCGATCAAAGAAAAGGCTTACCAAGAAAGGACGATCTTACTCCAAGACGATCCAAGCTTCATTTTGTGAAGCACTGCTCCCTCTTTCTTCATCACTTTCCAGCTACATTTTCCTCATTTTTCCCATCTTCCCCATTGCTGAAACACCACTGTTCAGCAATATTTCGCCCTTTTCTCCATTGCCGAAACACCACTGTTCAACAATATTTCGCCCTTTTCCCCATTGCTGAAACATCACTTTCCATCAACATTTTCCTCATTTTTCCCATCTTCCCCAT
This sequence comes from Picea sitchensis, assembly GCA_010110895.2. Classification (NCBI taxonomy): domain Eukaryota; kingdom Viridiplantae; phylum Streptophyta; class Pinopsida; order Pinales; family Pinaceae; genus Picea; species Picea sitchensis. Next base: position 19,389 of record SNQJ01S0164096.1, on the reverse strand, counting down.
TGCTGAAACACCACTATTCAACAATATTTCGCCCTTTTTCTCCATTAATGAAACACCACTATTCAACAATATTTCACCCTTTTCCCCATTGCTGAAACATCACTTTCCAGCAACATTTTCCTCATTTTTCCCATCTTCCCCATTGTTGAAACACCACTGTTCAGCAATATTTCACCCTTTTTTTTCCCATTGTTGAAACACCGCTGCTCAAAAATTTCTCACCACTGTTGAAACACCATTTCTTCAGCAATATTTTCCATTGTTAAAACATCACTCTTCAACAAACAATTTTCTATTCTTTTCCTGTTGCTAAAACACCACTTTCTCAGCATTTCCTGTCAATAAAAACATCTTCTTCAACTCTTTCGCTCTCAATTCTCCTATTTTCATACTACATTTTTCCCTTTCATGACCCTCTCTCATAATTAAACAAACCCTTGATACAATTTCTCTAATAAATCCAAAGTGTCTCCCATGGTTACTGCAGAACTATTATGGACAGGCACTATATTTTTTTTGAAGTATGAATCAAAGGTAAAGATGAGGTATGTAAACTTTATATGTAAATACAATTGAACTATGGCTAACAAGAAGATCCCGACTCATTATTATCATTCACTTAAAATCATTATTTTAGTTGTACTTGGGGGGGAAATATCGAAATCTTATGCCATCATTTCACATGAACTGACTACCGTCATTCCTTTTTTACCCATTATTTCATTTGTTTTCACCACCATTTGCATGCCTTCACTTGTAAAACTTACTCTACTCAGAAGTGGTTACTTGACTCTCTGACTGTGCATTTTACTGAGTTGTTAGCTATGGGAGGTCCTGTTATATGACACGAACCTGCCACGACAACCCTGTTAGAATTGTATCCATAGGTCTATCAAATTTTTCTACAGGCAAGATGGCTGGGTTATTTTCAGAGGCTCCAGGGATTTGATCAACAACAGGTTCTTCAATTTGCTCGAAATCTTCAAGAAGATCATTCCATTGTTCAAGGGGTTCGGATTCCAGTCACAGAGGATGATATAGCACAGGTTTCGGGTCTCCCTGTCATTGGCATTCGCTGGTTCAGCCGCAAACACATTATCCTTAATGCCCAACAGGATTTTCTCTTGCCAGGAGAACAAATTGAGCCTAAAGGTCGGGGTGTTCGACATAGCTCGTTGTTGTCTCCTTGGCCGAAAGTTACAGAGTTTCTCAAGCACTACCTCACCTGTGAAGGCCGATACCAGGTAGTCTACCAGTACGATTTTGTCTTGTTGTCTCATTTACGACATGCTAGATTGGTGAATATTCCCTACTATCTGCTCGGATGTCTTAGAAATATGTCGCATTATTGTAAAAATGCTAAAAATCCTGCCCTTTCCCTCACCCATCACCGTCTCGCTCAACTACTCATCCAAAAGGGTTTTGCCCAACAAAACCCTCGCCTAAACAACCCACCCATAAACCCTCAGGAAGTTGTTGAACATCCTAAAAATACTCAGGATCAACAACCACAAAACCTTCCAAACCCTCCAGAAATACCTATTAATCCGCCTACAGACCCAATTGATCCAATTAACCCTCCTATCATACCAAGCCCACCCCACAACTTACCAGAATCATCTACTCCTACTGTTCATATCCTTAGCGATGATTCTGAACCAGATAAACCTGATAACCCTCCCTGCCCCATCACTGAGGAAAAACCCACACGCAAAAGAAAGAAGCAAATTCCTCCTTTTCCCTCCTTTTTACAAATAAAATGAACAAGGACCTCAACAAGAGCAGCCACTACTTCCACTTCCCTAAACCCCCAACCCATCTTTCTAAAAGCCCGTACACCTCCACCCTCCCAAATTCCATAATTTTTACCTATTCCACCCATGGGCACTGAAACACAAGAACTAGAGGCCCAAGGTACTGCGACATCATTCTCTTTAAATCAAGTAGCTGAAACACAAGAACCAGCTACTCATCAAGTAGTTGAAACACAAGAACCAACTACTCATTCAGTAGCTAAAACACAAGAACCAGCTATAACTGTTACACAAGAACCAACTACAGCTGAAACACAAGAACCAACTGCTGATGTTGTTCTCGAAATACAGGAATCAGATGCCCAGGGTGCCACAACACTACTTTCTCTACATCAAGAAGCTGAAACACAAGAATCGACTACTGATCCTGTAGCTGCTCCACAAGAACCAGCTATTGCGGCTGTGAATGTTACACAAGAACCAGTCACTCCTCTTAATACACCCATGAAATATCAACAACCAAAACCAACAATGGCCCATGTCTTACAAGAAAATGAGTTCCTAAGTTCTGAACTGGAAGCTTACAAGCAAGAGCTAGTAATGGTAAAGGAAGCCTACAACAAGGAACTTAAATTGTATACCCTAGCTCGCATAGAGACCATGACAGAGGAAAACACAAAAGAGAATCAGTGTAGAGAGTATATGTGTAGTCAATGTGGGGACATTTATTATCAAGCAGGCTACAAAGTAACTCAAATTCCAATGCCTGGAGTTTTCCTTGCACCTACGACTTTTGCAGTCAAAGAAAAAAACCTTGTTGTTACACAAGAACTAGTAGAACCTTCCAAAATTCAAAATGAACCCTGGCCTACAACAACTGCTACATATGAAGCCCCTGTTTTTATTAATAAAGCGATACAAATGTTGCCTATTGATGAATATGCCCCTCCTAGTAAGATCAACACCCATACTCTTGTGGACCGAGCCACTCAGACCCTACCTCAGCCTATCACTTGCGATGTTGAAACACAAACTCAACCATGGGATGAGCAGACAATAATGGACAAATGGAAAAAAGAGTTTGTTGTTACACAGGACAAAAGCCTGTAGGAGCACATACCACTTTGGCTAAACCACATCTATTAAAACTGGGAAGCTTTGGAGCAAACACGCTAAGAATCCAGTGCCCATAAAAAGAAGAATGAAGAGCTAAAAGGAAAATTGCTCCTGATGTTTGACTTGGCACAAAAATTTTTGGCTGCGAGGAAACCATCCTCCAATTACTCTCTTTTCCTCATAGAAAGACTTACATTTTTTCAGATTAAATCAATCAAAGAAGGCGCACGCAGTGTTAAATCCAACAGATTTTGTTAGAACTTTTGCAGAAGCCTCTACTATTGATCAAAACCTCCTATGTGAGGTATATCTTCATAATGAGGCCATTCCTGAGAACTAACAGCTTAACCTTAACCCTCTTGTTGGTGATATCCAAATTCAGGCACTCACCTCCTTCCTTAACAATCAGATTACATGGAAGAATGACTTCCTAGCTGCCAAGCATAACGAAGATAACTGCCTCCTCTGGATACGACCAGAACCACAGAATGTTGCCACCTTTGTTGCAGAGTATTATCAATTTTTGAAGAAACCAGGGATGATTCAATATATTTGGCAACTACAGACAACAATACTTCAGGATTGTCAACAATTTATTAAATCGACAGAGATCGCTTCCCTACAAGCAAATAACATGTTTTGGCAACAATCTTCTGAGAAAAGGCAGGAGCACAATCCCTTTAGTCCTACCAATCTTGAGACAATAATCTCCCAGGTACCTAGCTACATCAAATGTGTTCAACAATGTGCTGAAAACTGGATAGGTTATCAATTCCATTTTCCTATTCTGTGGATGCCAGCAGAGAAATATCAAGTTCATCATAAGTTGCCCAAGAAGGTTGAAACAACAGCTTGGCAAAGACTACAACGTGTTCAAGGATTCAAAGCTCCAACATATAGCACTTTCCACAGCTACTACTTAAGTAATTTGCATGCTCAGAGTCGGTATCCAGATTCTGATTCATATTGAAGTTGCCTGAGGACATCCAACCCTTTTAGTTGGGGGGGATGTTAGGACCCTATAATGTACCTTTTTGTTCATACTTTTTGTTATCATTACATCCTTTTCCCACTCACATTTAAGCCTACATTATCACCTTAACCTATCTTTCCAAAGGTATATAATGTTTCTTCTCTTTGCTATATGTTTAATTTGTTTTACCTGTAATTTTACATTACTCTCATACTTAGCCATCGATCAGAAACATATAGTTACTGAAACAGTTTGAACTGCAGATTATTGTTGCTGCTTGAAGACCCGTTGCTGAAACAGTCAACAACATGCAAATCCCATTGTTGAAACAGACTGTGATTTGCGATGCTGGAACAACAATTCACACAGTAGTAACAAGAAGGAATTATTACACTGGCCGCAACAACTGCACCTTAAGCCAGCACCAACCATCGTTGTTGCTTGAGACCACGTTGCTGAAATAGTCAACAGAACGCAAATCCCGTTGCTGAAATAGTCCGTGATTTGCGATGCTGAAATAGTATACAACATCAGTAACAAGAAGATAAATAAATAATTTGTTACACCGACTGCAACAACTACACCTCAAATCAACACCATTCCAACTATTGTAACAACATTTTGCTACGGGAGATCAGAATATCCTATTCTAGCATAGAAGATTAGATCTGACTAAGAATAGGATTCGTATGAACACATGTAATTTTATGATCAATTGTATTAAGAGGATTCTCCTCTTTAAATAAGGGAAAATCATCATTAGAGGGGGAGAATCTTTGGCTAGAAAGGAATTACAGAGAAGAGTGTGTTCACTTTGGGATATTGTAACATGATACATTTAACAGATGAATAAAAGATTATTCTGAGCATTTCTTCTTAGTTCCTTTCATTTCCGGGGAATCTTGTGAGAATGAGAGGGCCCACCTTCTTCACAAGATTCACCCATTAGCTCTGTAGTGTGTTAGTATTATTTTTGTTCACGCCTTGTTTAAACTCTGTTTTGCTGAAACTCTACTTTACTGAACTCTGTTTTGCTGAAACTTTGCTTTACTGATTATCACATTGTTTTCATACAATTCACTCATGGGTAACTGTTAATCATTCTGATTGGTAATTTTGCTTGATGAATTTATGAAAGTGTGATAATCAGAGACAGGTGTTGAAGATTCCTTCTTGGGGAATAGGGTCCTGTTCTCTGTTACATAATAGTTAGCCTTCAATACTTGTCAATCATTTTGATTGGTAACGAGTTCATGAAAGTGTGATAGTCAGAGACAGGTGTTGAAGATTCCTTCTTTGGGGAATAGGGTCATGTTCTCTATTATAGAATAGTTAGTCTTCATTGCAGTATACTGAAAGATTTATTTTCCTAGGTTGTTGTTTCTTAATGTAATCCACGATTCTTCTGATAATTATTTTTTAAATCTCAAACTCTGCAATAGATAGATTGATTTTCTGTAATTCAAAGTAGAACTTCAGTCTGTTCAAAGCAATGTGTGATTAGTGTACTTTTACTACAACTCTAGACTGCTTTTGAGATTGAGCATATATAGTGTGTGATTGCCTTTGAAATAAACAAACTTCCCTGGGTTGACAATTTATGTAACACTCGATTTTTTAGTTAATAAGAAATTACAGTGACCAACACCCACCATACAAGGGACATAGCAAATATGGCCACTCTTAGGACAAGCAATCCAAGACGCAACCCAAGAAGGGTAATGAGAAGTTTAAGGAGATGGGAAAGTGGTGTGAATACCATAAAAACCCTTGGCACAACACCAAAGAATGTTGCTCCAAGAAATCACTGGTGGCCAAGTTGAAAGCTTCCGAGTCAGAGGTATATTCTGACTCCGAATAAAATCCATAAAGTGGGAAGTGCATCCTCAATTCCAAACCCAGTGCCACTATGGCTACCATCAAATTCTATCCAAGCGAACCAGAAGAATCATAGGAAGGGGAACACCTCTTTCACTCACATATGTGGGTAAAGGGGGCTCCGCTTCATTTCATTGTCGATAATGGTAGTCAGAAGAACTTGATCTCAGCAAAGGTTGTCAATTGGTTGGACCTACTGATAAAACCACACCCGCAACCCTACACCATCGTTTGGCTTCGCTAAGGAAGAGATCTCCGCATCTACCAACAATGTTGTCTGCTCTATGACATCAAGCCCTTCAAAGACGAGGTATTTTGTGATATTTCTCCCCTTGAATTTTTTAATTTTCTTTTAGGCCAACCATATTTATGGAAGTGAAATGTTGTGTATGATTCTAGACCCCACAATGTTATTATTAATTTGGGTAGACAATTGTACATGATACAAGAGGTAGTGCTACCTACCGCTATTTCTTTAATCTTTGCTAGGCAATGTAGCAAGGTCATTTCACAGACTGGGAAGTTAGTCTTATTTTTTATTTGTGCTTGCAGTAAGCAGAAGTTCATCACCACATTTGTGACCTCTACACAGAGCCTCTCTTTGTAGCAGAAGAAAGTGGACAAGATCATGGAAGAGTACAAGGAAATCTTCTCCTCACCCACCGGGGTACCGACGCACTTCCAAGTCAAGCATCCAATTGATCTAAACCCCGATGCACCTATGCCTAATGGACCAGTCTATCATTGCTTGCTGATGGAAAATGAGGAATTCAAGCACTAGATCCAAGAGTTGCTTCAAAAGGGGCACATCCGACCTAACTCCTCCCCTTGTGGAAGCCCGATTGTAATGGTGCAGAAGAAATACGAGACCTGGTGGCTCTGCATTAGTTACAAAGAATTAAACAAAATCATAGTCAGGAACTGGTACCCAATTCCTTGAATTGATGACCTTCTTGACCAACTCAAGGGGGAACAGTTCTTCAACAAGATTGACCTAAAGAATGGCTACCAGTAGGTTCCCATCGAACCGACTGATGTATGGAAGACAACTTTCAAATCTAAAGAAGGTCTCTTCGAATGGTTGGTCATCCCCTTTGGCTTAACAAATGCACCATCAAATTTCATGAGATTGATTGATGATGTATTGAGACCCTTCACCAACTCTTTTGTGGTGGTATATTTGGATGACATCCTCATCTTTAGAAGAACTTGGGAGGAGAACATGCAACATATTCAACAGGTTTTGAGCACTCTGCGTCAACACAAGCTATATGCCAACATGGAAAAATGCTCCTTTGGCATGAACATGGTCCAATAATTGGGCTACATTGTTGATGAGCATGGGCTACATGTGGATCCATCTGAGATCCAAGTCATTCGTGACTAGCCAAGCCTGACCACACTAACCGATATTCAGAGCTTCTTGTGACTTGCCAACTTCTATCGAAGATTCATGTTGGGATTATCCCATATTGCATGGGCCCTCAACCAAGTAACCAAGGGTAGTGGAAAGGTAAAGTTCGCATGGGAGAAGGCACAACAACAATAATTTGATGATCTGAATAATTTGATGTTGCACTACCTCTTGCAAGCACACAGGAAGAATATTCTCATGTTCAGTCTTAGGTTGACAAAGCCACCAGATTCATTGAGCAGATACAACACATCCGCCAATAGGTCCATGAGATTTTGCATAAATCCAATGCTAAGTGCAAGTAGTGCCATGATCAACACTAGGTATCACACCAGTTTCAGGTGGGAGACAAGGTCTGGTTACATTTATAGAAATATCACCTTATAGGGCCCATCAAAATCTTCGTCCACTTCGCTATGGGGCCTACACTATCACCAATACTGCGGGTATAAATTATTTTGAGCTCAATGTGGACCCCCTTCAGTGTTATTTTCCACCATTATTGGACACCTAGAAGATTGCATAAAAATTGACACCAACAAAAATCAACCCTGACTGCATGGAACAAGCTTCCACTGATCAGATAGTGGACATACAGGTCAAGGGAACTCGCCAGTAGAGGATCCATCTGTATCGAGTTGTCAAGGCAAGGAATCTCTTGCACCAAGGCAAGTGGCTCACCTAGGGCCAAATTTAACAGAACTTTCCTCACCTTCTGGGGGAACTCAACGCAATGGATACCATTTATTCCTAAGGGGCTAGGATTGATCCAAGTGGATATTGGTGGCCACCCACCTATTCCAACTGGCTCATCTTGATAGTTTTTAGTTCAACATGTTTCTCTATAATGATGACATTTATTTGTAATTGTGGGTTCTTCACTTCCAAGGTTTTCATGAATCCCTACACAACATCCAGGTGGATATTGGTGGCTTCCCACCTATTCCAACTTGCTTATTTTGGAAGTTTTCATATCATACATATTTTTGTACTTCCATGATCGTTTTCGGGCCCTAAAGAGTGTTTTTTTGGCTTGCCACATTCAAACTATAGATAGAGTTAGCATTTGACAACGTAATGTGTATTTCTTGAAAATGCCTTTCCAACGGGGTATCACACGCCTAAAACGGAGGTTGTATGGAAAATTTATGACCAAGGGAAGTTGAGGTACCAACTTACCCATCGGGGTCCACATAAATTTTGGTGTTTCATCTCCTAGGGTTAGGTTTTTGGATGTATAGGGTTTTGGCATTCATGAGTAATTTTAAAAAGTCCTATGGAGCCTCGTTGTAATCATTCTTATCAGATGAATGCACGTAGTAGCCACATCTCTTCTCAGAGATAGATACCACCATTCGAGCAAGTTGTTTTAGTTCTGCAGTTTTACAGCTTCAACCTATTTTCTGTATTCAATAGAAGTTATTGTTCACTGGATATCTATTGTTGTTCTCTGTATCTCTTTGTTATGGTATTTGATGTGTTATTAATTTCGTTCCACTCATAAATCTGGATCAATGGTATCATAGTGGTCTTCTCTTCATTTGTTTTTCTTTGTACATGTCACCGACAAGATCTGGGGACAAAAAGTTGAGACTTGAACCAGTCGAGCCCAACCAAAACTCATGGGGGATGAGAAGAAATATAATGGAGCAGGAGATCCCTTTAAAATGTTGCTCGTCGAAGCCCTTGAGTGACAAAGGAAGGAAATGATGGACACCTTTGCACAGATCCTTCGATGGATGCCCACAAGAGACACATCTTGATCAAGCGGCCACGAAACCCCCTTCAAGGTACAAGTAAATTTTGATATTCCATTATTTGAAGGACTAATAAATATAGATGTTGTAGATAAATGGTTGAATATGCTCTAAGGGTATTTTTTGGTCCACAATTTATCCGATAGGGAAAATATTACTTTTTCACTCCTCAAGGTCGTCCCCCATGTTAAGGACTGGTGGGATACGTACTCTGAGAAAAGGGCCATAGAGGAATCTGCAATATTTGCGGTCTACCCCACATGGGATTCCTTTAGGGATGCCATTAAAGAACAATACTACCCTGTTGGAAGCTACGAGGACTAGTACACAAGATGGACCATGCTGCATCAGGAAAGGGATCAGACAGTACCAAATTTCACCAATATTTTCCATACTATGCGCACCAAATTGGGTATCAAAGACTCTGAACAAAATCTCGTGCTCAAATACCATGGTTTTCTGCACAAATACATTCAAATAGAAATGGAATTTTTGGACATCGCATCATTAGGTGCGACTCATAGATATGTTGTCAAGATAAAGCATAAATTTAAGAAGAAGAGGCGAGAGTTTGGATCTGCAAATTCCTCACAGCTTAAGTAGTTCAAAGGCGGTCCCAACCCACAAAACAATGGACAAAGCAAAGATGGTCGCTCTTAGGAAAACCAGTCCAAGATGAAACCCAACAAGGGTAATGAGAATTCGAAGAAGGACACGGGAAAGTTGTGTGAATACCATAAAATACCTTGGCACAACACCGAAGAATGTCGCTCCAAGTAATCATGGTGGCTGAGCTAAACGATTATGAGTCAAAAGAATATTATGACTCCGAATCAGATCTAGAAAGTGGGAAGCAGATCATCGATGTTGAACCCAATGCCACTGTCGCTACCACCAAATTTCATCCAAGCGAACCAAAAGATTTAGGGGAAGGGGAACGCATCTTTCACTCACAGATGTGAGTAAAGCAGACTCCTCTTCATTTCAATTTTGATAGCAGTAGTCAAAAGAACCTGATATTAGAAGAGGTCGTCAAGCAGTTGGACCTGTTGATAACACTGCACCTGCAACCCTACACCATATGCAGGCTTCACCAAGGAAGAGATCTTTGTGTCAACCAACAATGTCGCCTTCCCTACGACATCAAGCCCTACAAAGACGAGGTATTGTGTGATATTTCTCCCCTTGAAGTTTGTGATGTTATTTGAGGCTAACCATATTTGTGGAAGTGACATGTTGTGTATGAGTCTAGACCCCGCAATGTTATTATTACTTTGGGTAGACAATTGTACAGGATACCATAGGTATCGTCACCTACTACTATTTCTTTAATCTTTGCTAAGCAATGCATCAAGGTCATTTCACAGATCTGGAAATTTGTCTTCTTTGTGATCCATTCTCGGAGTAAGTAGAAGTTCACCGCCACATCCGTGACCTCTACACAGAGCCTCTCTTTGCAGTAGAAGCAAATGGATAGGATCATGGAAGAGTACAACAACATCTTCTCCTCACCCACTGAGGTATCGATGCATTGCCAAGTGAAGCATCCAATTGATCTAACCCCTGAAGCACCTATGCCTAACGGACCAGTCTATCACTGCTCACTGATGAAAAATGACAAAATCAAGTGCTATATCCAAGAGCTTCTTCAAAAGGGGCACATTCGACCCATCTCATCTCGTTGCACAAGTACGATTGTATTGGTGCAGAACAAATATGGGACCTGGAGGCTCTACATTGATTATAGAGCATTAAACAAAATCACAGTTAGGAACCAGTATCCAATTCCTTGAATTGATGACCTTCTTGACCAACTCAAGGGGGAAAAGTTCTTCAGAAATATTGTCCTAATGTTTTTCTACCACTAGGTTCCCATCGAACCAACTGATGTATGGAAGATAACTTTCAAATCTAAAGAAGGTCTCTTTGAATGGTTGGGCATGCCCTTTGGCTTAACAAATACACCAAAAAATTTCATGAGATTGATAGATAATGTATTGAGACCCTTCACCAAATATTTTGTGGTGGTATATCTGGATGACATCCTCATCTTAACCAAAACTTGGGAGAAACACATGCAACATATTCAACAGGTTTTAAGCACTCTGCGACAACACAAGCTATATGCCAACTTGGAAAAATGATCCTTTGGCATGAACAGGGTCCAATACTTGGGCTACATTGTTGACGAGAATGGGGTACATGTGGATCCAGCTAAGATCCAAGTCATCTGTTACTGACCATCCATGACCACACTAACCTAGCTTTAGATCTTCTTGAAACTTAGCAACTTCTACCAAAGGTTCGCGTTGAGATTCTCCAATATTGCATGGGTCCTCAGCCAAGTAATCAAGGGCAGTGGCAAGGAAAGGTTCGCATGGGGGAAGGCACAAAAACAAGCATTTGATTATATGAATCATCACTTGTGCTCAGCTCCAGTACTCTCCTTACTGGATCTACAACAATCATTCGAGGTTGAGACCAATGCATTCGACTATGTTGTAGGCATATTTCTCACTCAACATGATCATCTAGTAGCATACCATAGTGAGACACTCTCAGATACCATCCGAAAATACCCCACCTATGACAAGGAAACGTATTTCATTGTGCAAGCATGTCGTCAATGGAAACATTACATTCTAGTAAAGGATACAATCATCCACACTGGTCACAAGCCTCTGCAGTTTATACAGACACATGGGAAGTTGTGGAACAACCTCCATCAAAAGTGGTCCACATACCTGCAACAATTCCATCTCAATATCAAGTATAAAACAGGGAGCACAAATCACGCCAATGACTACCTCAGTCGCCCTCCTATTGCTGCACTCACTAGAGTGCTCTATTCTTGTGGTCATGAGGCCTCTGAGTGACCTAAATTTATCAGTGTGACCCTGACTTCGCCACCACCTATCAACTCTTGGGTGCAGGAGCGACTGTGACCGATTTTCAAATCTAGGATGAATTTTTATGACATCTGGTCCACCTATGTGTTCCCGCAAGAGAGCATGCAAATTTTATTTGGGAGCCTCACTAAAGTTGGATGGCAGGACATTTTGGCGTGGAGAAAATTGTGGTCGTTCTACATAAACATTTTTATTGGCCAAAAATTCACCATGACGTCAGCAAGTATATCAGATCTTGCACTGCATGTTCCATTTCTAATCCATCCATCAAGAATCAAGGCTTATACACCCCTCTTCCTACTCCCGAGAGGCCTTGGGAATCCATCTTGATGGACTACATGTATGGCCTACCGTCCACCAAGCATGAAAATGATTGTGTATTTGTGGCGGTTGATCAGTTTTCAAAGATGTCCATTCTCACAGCCTGTAAGAAGAGCACCACAGGGACAGATACTTCCAAGATCTTCTTCGAACGGGTCTGGGTCCATTTTTGGATACCTCAAATTGGGACAACAAGTTCCTCAACACATTTTGGTTGAGTCTCTCATCATTGTTGGAAAACAAGCTCACTAAATCCACTGCTTTCCACCCCCAAATCAATGGCCAGACAAAGGTCGTCAATCAGATGATTATGCACTTCCTGTGCATGTATAAATATAAGAATCCACGTGCATGGGATGAGAGTTTTCCCTATGTTCAGTCTAAGGCCGACAAAGTCACCAGATTCATTGAGCGGATTTGGCACATCCACCAACAGGTCCATGATATTTTGCAGAAAAGCAATGCTAAGTACAAGAAGTTCCATGATCAACACCGGGTACCGCACTAGTTTCAGGTGAGAGACAAGGTCTGGTTATATTTTTATAAAGAGAACCTTACAGGGGCCCATCAAAAGATATGTACACTTCATTATAGGCCTTACACTATCACCAATGTTGTGGGTAGAAATGATTTTTATCTCAACACTCCACTCTTCCTTGGCTTTCACCCAGTGTTCAATGTGGACCTCCTTCGACCATATTTTTCACCATTATTGGACACCTCGAAGATCGTAGAAAAATTGACACCAATGCAACTCAACCTTGACTGCATGGAACATGCTTCCACTGATGAGATAGTGGATACACAAGTCAATATCACTCACCAATCGAGGATCCATCTTTATCAGGTTGTCAAGGCATGGCAACTTCTACACCAAGTAAAGTGGCTCACCGGGGCCCAAATTCAACATAAATTTCCTCACCTGATAGGCACACTCAATGAAATGGAGAGAATTTCTTCCTAAGGGGGGAGGATTGATCCAGGTGGATATTGTTGGCCACACACCTATTCCAACTGGCTCATCTTGACAGCTTTTAGTTCAACATGTTTCTCTGTAATGATGTCATTTCTTTGTAATTGTGGTTTGTGGACTTCCGGGGATGTCCTGAATACCTATACAACATCCAGGTGGATATTGATGGCTACCCACCTATTCGAACTGGATTAGTTTGGAATTTTTCATATCAGTACAATCTTTATGTACTTCTAGAGTTGTTTTGGGGCCCTTAACAGGGTTTTTTTGGCTTTTGGTAGACAAACTATAGACGAAGCTAGAGTTTGATAGCATAATGTGTAGTTATTTAAAATACCTTTCGAATGGGCTATCACATGCCTAAAACAGAGGTTGTGTGCAAAAGTTCCGACCCTGGGAAGTTGAGGTACCAACTTACCCATCGGGGCCCACATAACTTTTGGTGTTTCATCTCCTAGGGTTATATTTTTGGATGTATAGGGTTTTGGAATTCATGAGTAATGTTAAAAATTCCTCCGGAGCCTCATTGTAATCATTCTGCTCAAATGGATGGACGTAGTAGCCACATATCTTCTCATATATAGCTACCACCATTCGAGCAAGTTGTTTTAGTTATGCAGTTTTAGAGTTTTGGCCTATTTTCTTTATTCAATAGAAGTTATTGTTCATTGGATATCTATTGTTGTTCTCCGTATCTATGTGTTATGGTATTCAATATGTTATTCATTTTGTTTTCTCATAAATCTGGATCATTGGTATCATAGCGATCTACTCTTCATTTGTTTTTCTTTGTGCATGTCCCCAACAAGATCTAGGTACAAGAAGTTGAGACTCGAACCAGTCGATCCTTTGCAATATCGGTCGAGTCGAGATCGACCACAAATCATGGGGGATGAGAAGAAATATGATGGAGTAGGAGATCCTTTTAAAATGTTGCTCGAGGAATCCCTTGCGCAAAAAAGGAACAAAGTGATGGACAACTTTGCACAGATCATTTGGCGGCTTCCCACAGGAGACACATCTTCATCAAGTGGCCATGAAACCCCCTTCAAGGTACAAGTAAATTTTGATATTCCATTATTTGAAGGATTGATAGATGCGGATGTTGTAGATGAATGGTTGAATCTTCTCGAATAGTATTTTTCGGTCCACAATTTTTTTGATAGGGAAAAAATTAGTTTTTCACTCCTCAGAGGCATATTCTGACTCCAAATCAAATCCAAAAAGTGGGAAGTGGATCATCAATGTCGAACCCATTGTCACCGTCGCTACCACCAAAGTCCAGCCAAGGGAACCAGAAGAACTAGAGGAAGGGGAATGCCTCTTTCACTCACAGATGTGGGTAAAGGGGGATCCACTTCATTTCATTGTTGATAGTGGCAGTCAGAAGAACTTGATCTCAGCAGAGGTTGTCTAGCAGATAGACCTACCAATAAAACCACACCTGCAAGCCTACAACATCGATTGGATTTACTAAGGAATATATCGCTTTGTCAACCAACAATGTCATTTTCCCTACGACATCAATCCCTTTAAAGACGAGGTATTGTGTGATATTTATCCCATTGAAGTTTGTGATGTTATTTTAGGCCAACCATATTTGTGGAAGTGACATGTTGTGTATGAGTCTAGACCCCACAATGTTGTTATTACTTTGGGTAGACAATTGTACATGATACCAGAGGTAGCGTCGCCTACCGATATTTCGTTAATCTCCGCTAAGAAATGCAGCAAGGTCATTTCACATACTGGTAAATTCATCTTCTTTGTAATATGTGCTCGCAATAAGAAGAATTTCATTGCCACATCCGTGACCTCTACACATAGCCTCTCTTTGTAGCAGAAGAAAGTGGACAGGATCATGGAAGAGTACAAGGACATCTTCTCCTCACCCACCAGGGTACCGATTCATTTCCAAGTCAAGCATCCAATTGATCTAAACCTCAGTGCACCTTTGCCTAATGGACTAGTCTATCATCACTCGCTGATGGAAAATGATGAAATCAAGTGCCAGATCCAAGATCTACTTCAAAAGGGGCATATTTGACCCAACCCCTCCCCTTGCAGAAGCTCGATTTTACTGCTGAAAAATAAGGACGGGACATGGCAGCTCTGCATTGATTACAAAGCATTAAACAAAATCACAGTCAAGAATCGATACCTAATTCCCTCAATTGATGACCTTCTTAACCAAATCAAGGGGGGAAATTTCTTCAGCAAGATTGATCTAAAGTCTCGCTACCACCAGATTCCCATCAAACTGACTGATGTATGTAAGACAACTTTCAAATCTAAAAAAGGTCTCTTCGAATGGTTGGTTATGCCCTTTGGCTTAAAAAATGCACCAACTTTCATGAGATTGATGGATGATTTATTGGGACCCTTCACCAACTCTTTTGTTGTGGTATATCTTGATGACATCCTCATCTTCAGGAGAACTTGGGAGGAGCACATGCAACATATTCAGTAGGTTTGAGCACTCTGCGGCAACATAAGCTATATGCCAACTTGGGAAAATGCTCCTTTGGCATGAACAAGGTCCAATACTTGGGTTGCATTGTTAATGAGCATGGGGTACATGTGGAGCCAGCTAAGATCCAAGTCATCTGTGACTGGCCAGTCCCGACCACACTAACCGAGCTTCAGAGCTTCTTGGGACTTGCCAACTTATACCGAAGGTTCGTGTTGGGATTCTCCCATATTGCATGGGCCCTCAGCCAAGTAATCAAGGCTGGTGGCAAGGAAAATTTTGCATCAGGGAAGGCACAACAACAAGCATTAGATGATCTGAAGCATCGCTTGTGCTCAGCTCCAGTACTCTCCTTACCCGATATGCAACAACCATTAGATATTGATATTGATGCCTCCAACTATGTTGTAGGCACAGTTCTCAGTCAACACAGTCATCTAGTAGAAAACCATAGTGAGACACTATCAGATACCGTCTGGAAATACCCCACCTATGATAAGGAAATTGATTCCATTATGCAAGCCTGTCGTCAATGGAAACATTACATTCTGGGAAAGGAGACAATCATCCACATTGATCACAAGCCTCTGCAAATCATATAGACACAGGGTAAGTTGTAGAATGACCGCCATCAAAAGTGGTCCATATACCTGTAGCAGTTCCATATCAACATCAATTATAAAATAGGGAGCACAAATCATGCCACTGATTACCTCATTCATGCTCCCATTGTTTCACTCACTAAAGTGCTACATTCCTATAGGCATGAGACATCTGAGTGGCCCCAAATTTATCAATGTGACCCTAACTTCACAACCACCTATCATCTCTTGGGTACAGGCACGAATGTCACCAATGTTCACATCCATGATGGACTGTTATGCCATTTGGGCCACCTTTGTGTTCCTCCAAGAGAGCGTGCAAAGTTGATTTGGGAGGCTCACTATAGTCTGATGGCAGTACATTTTGGCGTGGAGAAAACTTTGTTCGTTCTATGGAAACAATTTTATTGGCCAAAAATTCACTATGAATTCAACAAGTATATAATATCTTGCACTTCTTGTGCCATTTCCAAGCCATCCATCAAGAAGAAAGGCTTATACACCCCTCTTCCTACTTCCGAGAGGACTTGGGAATACATCTCGATGGATTACATGTTTGGCCTTCCATCCACTAAGCACGACAATGATTGTGTATTTGTGGTGGTTGATCGGTTTTCGAAGATGGTCATTCTCACAATATGAAAGAAGAGCATCACAACGACAGATACTGCCAAGCTATTCTTCGAACGAGTGTGGATCCATTTGGGAATACCAAATACCATCACCTCAAATCAGGACAACATGTTCCTCAACACATTTTGGTCGAGTCTTTGGTCACTTTTGGACACCAAGCTCACTAAATCCACTGCTTTCCACCCCCAAACCGATGTCCAGATAGAGGTCGTCAATCAGATGATTATGCACATCCTACGCATGTATAACTCTAAGCATCTGCATACAAGGGATGAGAGTCATCCTTATGTTCAACATAGCTACAATAGTGCCCTCCATAGCTCCACTGACCATAGC
Source organism: Picea sitchensis (assembly GCA_010110895.2). NCBI lineage: Eukaryota > Viridiplantae > Streptophyta > Pinopsida > Pinales > Pinaceae > Picea > Picea sitchensis. The sequence goes on along the minus strand of SNQJ01S0164096.1, from coordinate 2,253 downwards.
CCATTTCAGGTGGTGATGGGATTCCAACCCTTGGGTCCCATTGATGTTGCAGTACCTCTTGCAAATACACGAGAATAATCTTCTCATGTTCAATCTAAGGCCGAAAAAGCCACCAGATTCATTGAGAAGATTCAATGCATTCACCAACAAATCCATGAGATTTTTCATAAATCCAATGCTAAGTACAAGCAACACCATGATCAACACCAGGTATCGCACTAGTTTCAGGTGGGATACAATGTATGGTTACATTTGCGGAAAGAAAACCTTACAGGGCCCCATTGGAAGCTCTGTCCACTTCTCTATGGGTATTACACTATCACCAAGGTTGTAGGTAGCAATGTTTTGAGCTCAACACTCCACCCTTCCTTGACTTGCACCTAGTGTTCAATGTGGACCTCCTTCGGCCATATTTTCCAACATTATTGGACACCTCAAAGATCTTAGAACAATTGACACCAACAAAAATCAACCATAACTGGATGGAACAAGCTTCCACTGATCAGATAATGGACACACAGGTCAAGGGAACTTGCCAGGAGAGGATCCAATTTTATCTAGTTGTCAAGGCACGACAACTCCTGCACCAAGGAAAGTGGCTCACCCGGGGCCAAATTTAGCAGAAATTTCCTCACTTGATGGGGGTACTCAACACAATGGATACCGTTGCATCCTAAGGGGGGAGGACTGATCCAGGTTGATGCAGGAGCATCGCCAACAACAAGCGAGCGAGGAGGCAGAAGATAGCTGGGATGAGCGCAACACATTTTTGCACATGTTGAAAATGTTTTGAAATATTTTGAAATACTAAGGAAGGAATATTAATGAAATAGTTAAGGAAGGCATACACGCATTTAAGAATAAGTGATTGTAAACATATCTTGAGAAATCTGCTCTCATCTGTCGATGTAAAAGGCATTTATTCCCAGTTAATGAAAGTAGGTAGATTTAAATTCCAGATTAGATAGTTTTAGGAACAGGAGGGAAAACGACTATAGACACCCATATTTGTATCATTGTATCAATTAGAATTAGATCATTAAGCACATTATCATAGAGAAGAAGAGAGCTGTAGCAGAAGAGTTGTAGAGGAGAACCCATGTACAGAAGCTTGAATTAATATATGAAGCTTTGATTCAGACTCATGGTGTTATGATGTTTTCTGTGTGTACATGCTGAATGGTCTGCTTACAGTTTCTTACTCTCTTTGTCATGCATTTGTTATTATGCTATGTATGAATGTATGTTTTCATGTTGAATGTTTAAATTCTGAGAGAGAAAGAGAATGAGTTTCAGTTGTTTCTCTTCCTAAGAGAATTTCCTGCAAGGAGTGCAGTGAAATGTCCGCAAGGAGTGCGTGAAAAAGGTTCAGAGTTTATCTCTGAAAGCTCAGGAGAGATACCATTGTTCTCATTCCAGCAGAAGTGCAAGACAAGCACAGAATTCGTGCAAGGTGTGCACAGGCTGGTCGAGACCTTAGAACTTATCAACTAAGGTTGAGAGATTGAAGGACTGTTGTTGCAGAGAAAGTGCACAGAGTCGGGAGTTCAAGTACACTGAAGTATTTGAAGGATTGTCGTAAGGAGTGCATGCAGGAGTCTCCTTGAAGACCTGAGTTTGTGAAGAAAGCTCAAAAGGGTTAGGGCCTTTGAATCATTCAAGAGAAAGCAGGAAGCTCAAGTCGTTGTGCAGAAGTCACACCCCAGAGAAGGATCGCAAAGTCGATTTTGACCCAGAGGTTCTTGAGGAGGAAACTGAACGGTTGGAATTCTCCGAGGAGAACTCCCGAAACAGCGAGGACCAAAGGATACAAGAAAGTTGTGGGGGAAGTTAAGCGTTGGATAGATCCACCTTCAAAAGGAAGAATTTAACTTGGATTGCTAATTTCAATCATTGGACCGTCGAGATCATTTCGGCATTTCGGGGGTCATAAGTCCGAAGTGTGGACAAAACCTTTGGTTGATCAAATCCATGAAACGCGAAAAGAGTTTTCATGTATAAAGGCGAAGAGTGACAAGTTCAAAATTTTGAAACTTCGAAATCCGGGGTTTCGGAGGTCCTAAGGGCGAGTGATCGGGACACAACGGGGAGGAAAGTCCGAAATCAAAAATCACGGCAGGATATTTGTCGGCATTTTGGAATTCCCGTTGATAAGGAGCAGAGCACTCCACATAAGAAGTACCGAAAATGCGAAACACGAAGGAACTGTGGAGGAGCGTTTCAGTAATTCCACATTTCGGGATCCAGGAACTC
>SNQJ01S0164095.1:0-21432 GCA_010110895.2 Picea sitchensis | reverse complement strand
ATTTTGATTTTCTTTGTTAATATAAGACTAGCTACAAAATCTCACGATTATGTAGCCAATCTATTTCTAAATGTTAGTTTGTATTATTTTCTAAATATCAATTTCGTTTTGTCATCTACAGGAAAATAATAATCATGGTGTTATTCACAAGGAGAAGCCATCTCAGATTATGCACTGTATAGTTTACTAGTTTCTTTTTGTTTGATAAAACTTTGTCATTATGTAATAAATTTTGATAAACAAACTCCTACATGAATGGTTTCATGTTGTACTATTTTTGTAAAACAATCTATTTTTGGGGGATTATACTCTATCTTGCATGATAAGAGTTTGTTAATCCAAGACTAGTTTAAATAGTGATTGTTGTTAGTAGTATAGAACAAATTTTGCTGGGATACAGTATGGACATGTGATTTTGGGAACTGATATGGGAAAACTATTCACCATCGGATTTAGACATGTGTGATGCTTATTCCATTGTGTTCTTCTATTTCTTTAGTCTTATGAGATATTATTATGTTTGATGAAGCTTTAGCCTTGTCATCATATGGTGTTTCATATTGTTAAGTATTTAGATGCTGTCCATAATTTGTTATTACGTTTTGTATCTGTGATCAATCTGTCATTTGATTATTATTGATTTATGCTAGATATTAAATGGTGGATAATATTAATACTTTGAATTGAGTTTCCTTTTATTCTAAGTTATCGATTATCATAAGATCACAAGATTTTTACAGTTATCATTCTGTTGTTATATTCTCACTCCAACACATCAAACACTTATTGGAATTTATTCTGCAAGCACTAGTATTGTTCTGTCACGGGTTTCCCTTACAGGCAGGACAAGTAGGAGCTCAAACAACACAGGAAGATAAACTCAATTTAATCAATTAGTTACAGGTTAGTCTGTGTGTTATTTAGTTAAATTATTTATTAATGAAATGACGATAGTATGAATTAGATTTGACTGTTTATGTATCGTTGTTTCAATCATATTTACTTAGTATTATTAGTTTTAAATCTTTAAACATTCAAAAAGAAAACAAAAGGATTTATTTTCTTTCTTTATCTCGTTTAGAAACACTTTCAAGAACATTCATTTTGCAAGATTTCAAGTAAACCTTGCAAGTTGTATATAGGCTGTTTATAATCATTTGTCCATATTCATGTTTCTATTTGAACACTTGTTATTAGTAAACTTATATTCTTAGTATCATAGCCTTAGATTAGTTTATTTCTTTTATCATTTTTAGGACTTTAGTTGGATAACAGAGCCATTAAACTCGTCGGGTCATTTCATTCCAAATGGATTGGGTTATTTAGACAACCCTGGTCTGGATCTGACCTTCCAGTTGACGGTGTGTCATGTATGGCCGTCAATAGGTGAATAGTGAGTTTGCCCTTTCTTATCTACCCTGATTGATGTTCTACACTCTGTTGCATAAACAATGTCTTCCCTCCTGAAGATGGCCTCCATGCGCTTTGTTGTCACCACTCTTAGTGTGTTGCCTGTCATGCCCCTAAGAATCACCTTTTTCCCATTTTCCTCAGTAAAGGACATTTCCGTGGTTTTTTAATTTGTGGTGATTGGCCCCAATGTACTAAGCCACTGTACTCCAAGGATGATGTTGGTGTCTAGAAGGTCCATCACATAGAAATCTTGTGCCAAATCATGCATGCCCAATGTAAGCTTCATTCTCAGACTGTATTTATCATAATGCATGGAGCGCCCCCCTGACACCTCCACATGAAATCCCTCAAACTCAACAGTAGGTATGTGTCTCCTTTGTAGCAGAGATGAATCGATGAAGTTGTGTGTAGCACCCCCATCAAGGAGAATTGAGACCTTATGTCCTTGTAACACCCCTCTCATCTTGAAAGTGTTGAATTTAGGTACCCCACTGATGGATGCTAGTGTCACCTTTTCATCTGCGGCAAGGCCGTGACTTGCATCCTCCTCTTCTGCGTGTCCTGTGGCCTCTGCCTCTATGTTTTGTAGATGGCTGAAATCTTCCTCCTCCTCATCATTCGAAATCACCTCAATGTAGTGAGCCTTGCCCTTACCCATGCATTTGTGTGTTGGATATCAAGTCTCTTTGTAGGTGAAGCACAATTTTTTCCTTCTCAATTCCCTCCTAGTGGGTTCATCCATCCCACCCCTTCATTAGTAAAACCCGCTTTGGTCTCTCCCTTCTTGGTTCATAGGAGGTATTTGGTCTCTACCCTCTTGCTTTAAAGGAGGTCTAGGGGTAAATCTTGTCTTTGTTGTTGATCCTAAGTCCCTAGTCTTCCATATTGCAACATGCAAGTTGGTAGGCTTAAAATCCTTGATCGGACCCCTCAAGGGCTCCATAAACCCTTTTGTTAAGAGCATCATAAGTCTCAATTGAGACACATCATGTACCATAATTGTTATCCTCTGAAACTCTTCTATGTAAACCTCTGGTGATCCTGTTTGTCTAAGCTGGGTGAGTTCCCTAAAAGGCAGCTCCGGATCCCTCTGGTCAAACCTGTCAATGAGCCTATGTGTAAACTTTGTATAGGATGTGATCTGATTGTGACCTAGTGTGGTCAACCCATGGTACCACCAATCATTAGCCTTGCCCTCCAAGTACATAGTGGAAAAGTTGATGGAATCCATCTCCTTCATGGGGTTAAGCTTTAGGTAGGTATCAAGGTTTTGCACCCATGCTTGCACAGTCACCTTAGAAGATCCATCAAAATAAGGAATTTCCATCTTGTTTGCCCCGCGTTCCAATTCATAGTTGGGACTTTGATATTGTTTAGGCTTACCCCGAAACTTGATTCCACAATATTGATCCAACGCGAGTTGCCTCTGGAACCCTGCACTCAAGGCATGATACTCTCTGGCATACTGCTCAAAGTTGTCCTCAATTTCATCCTCATAGTTGCGTTGTGGCTGGTTATCCAGGAATGTTGGTAGATAGGGTCTAGGGGTGGTCCTACTGTGTGTTGGCCCCTGAGTAGATTCACCTCCATAACTCTATCCCTCAATGTGATAACAAGGACTATGCTCCTACTGAGGTCTAGTTCCCCCATGAGATCCACTAGCTTCCCTGTTTGCATAAACCTCAGGTCCCTTTCTTGCATGGGTCATCTGTAATAGGAGTTGTGAAAGCCTTTCCTGGCTGGCATTCATTTTTTCCATACTCTCCCTCATTTCAAATTGTCCCTTGTGCATGGCTTCCTAGTTCTCATGTAGATGGTGTACAAGTGCACTTTCTGTCTCATTTATGGAGTGTTGTAACTCCTTGGCAAAACCTGCTAGAATTTGTGGCTCACTATCTTCACCTGAACCCTCCTTCTTTGCCTCTGTCTCACCTGTCTGCTCCCTGCATCTGACCATGTAAATACCACTGAACTTCTGCATGCGCTAATCCCCACTGGCTGGGAGGATCAATGCTTTAATACCACTATAATGTTCCCAAGCCAATTTTTTTGCTTGGAACACTAACTGCTCACTGTCTGTTATGTTTTCTTATGTGTTTACAAGTTTACTAATGGAGTTGCACATTAGGGTTTATGTGATGTTGATTAAACAATGGAACAATATCTCTAAAGCATATAACATAAACAAGACGAGATGCAATAAAGAACACCAATATAGGACTACTAATGTCAGATCTGACCTTTATTTAGATAGTAGATAGATCCTTGAACAAGAGATCTGCAGATCTGGAAGAAAACCCCAATAATATCAAATATTGGTTGCCAGTCGATACAATAATAGCCAATACAATGATAATAGCCTCCCAAAGGCTCTCTGAAGAGAATATCCAAGCCTCTAAAGGCCAGCAACTGCAAGAAAAGACTGATGAGATGAGATCCTGATCCAATATCATGCAAAACCCCTCCAACTGGCTAAGTTGCGTACTGCCCTAGCTGCTGGTGAACCCCTAAGTTTTGGTCCTCCTCTTCCTATGCTCCAAATTCTCCAAAACCTTCCCGGAATGTAGATCGGGCTACTAGAATCCCCGTGACAAGGTCTCAAGCCGAAGGGTGAAGTTCTGGCCCTCCAACTGAGCAAACCCTCAATTGGTTTTCACCCCCTTGGTTGACTGAATCACGTAGATTTCAGCCTCACCTCTTGAAGCCTCCAACTGCTACCAAAATCTCTGAAATGATAGATCAGGCCAATAAAAGCTAACTAGTGAAATATCAAGATGATATATGAAGATCTGGGCCACCAAATAAAGGAAATCTATTCTTGCAGTGCGCCCCTCTCTCCTCCAAGTCGTGCCAAGCACCAGGAAATAATTTTTTGGGATAACCTCCTTCGAAATAGACTAGAAATGATGCCCAGGACCATACGAATAAAACCCAGATGCTCCTTTTCCCAGAATCTCACTCCTTTCCTTAGATCAAACTGAACTTCTCAATGTGGTGCACCCTCATTGCTGGAAACCCATTAAGCTACACACTAGCTTGCCTCTGCCAATAGATATGACCCCTGCAACACTGTAGAATGGTATGGGAGGATTATTTCTCCTCCAGGACCAAGATTGGATCAAGGAAGGTGGGATCTTTCACCACTGTGTTGATCTCTAAGGTTTTAGACTCAAAACCCTCAAAATTGCTTGTGCTCAAGAGATCCAATGCAAAATATGATAATAATCCAGAATGCCTTAGAAGTGCACCCTTCCTTTCTTTTATAGCTCCATTCTATTCATCCATTGAGTTAGTTAACCCCTAGGCTTAACTCTTAGCTTAACTCACCTTTTCTTTTCTTTCGTTGAGTTACCCTTTTTCACACAAAGTCAACTCAACAATATAATGTTGTGTTTAGGAAGTGTCTTCTAGTTGAATTTGTCCCCATGATGCATGAGACTATAGTCTAGTGSGGATGGCTAGACCACTGAGTCTCTCCGRAACTCTTCATCAAGAGGTGGGGGACATTACACCCACATGTGTGAGTAATGAGGGTTGATGTGGCATCCACTCGTACCATGGTGGTCAACAAGCTAKGWCAACTTACATGAGGCATAACTTTTGCATATGAGTTTTGATTGAAGTGAATTTTGCACCATTGAAATGGTCTCAATGTTTAGAATAACATCAAGGGACTAAGAGATATTCTCATAATGTTTTGTCCAACAAAAATGCCATTTGATGCCTCAAAATGGCTCTGGAAGGTTCTAGACCCCAAATCTTCAAACTAGGAACCTATTTCTAAAATCAGTGCTACAAGCTAATCTCCAATTTTTCCACCCATAAAATACTAAGAGATATGCCAAATTATATAATGATCCAATCTGGATCATACCTCCCCATTTTGGGTGGCTTTTGATCCCCAAAAGCTTTTATTGAATGAGGTGAGGAAATTTTTCCTCTACCTTCTCCTTGGAGTACCATTTTTCCTTTCTCAGAAGTTATCCTTTCAATCCAATCTGCCAAATGTCATGTTGCCCCTATATGGTAATTCTAGACCTATTTTGCAAAATTATATATTTTTCCAACTCTATCTGAGATTTTGGTGCTAAGTCATTTATAGTAGGTAGGACCTGCTCCTTAGTTTCCTGATCCAACGTGGAAGGCTCACGGAGTTTCAGATTCTCCACATTTACTTCTGAGTAAATGTGCATTCATGGGGGTAGAATGAGCCTATAGGCTCTATCTGTGACCTTCTCCAATGCTTTAAAAGGGCCATACCATATACCCTTTTTCTTCTTACCAAGACCTCTTAGTCTTTTCTTATTTAGCTATAACCAAACTCTGTCTCCCACTTTGGATTATTTTTATGTTTTGTGTTAATCATATCAGTCCTTCTACCTTTCCTACGTCTTCTTGAATGTCTCATGTACTTGCAAATGGATCTGCCTAATATTTTCAGTAAACTTCTCTTGTTTCAATATTTCTCCCGTGATGTCTTCCCTCACTCCTCCTTGTTGTGCATAGACATTATCCAAGGGTGAAGGTGGTAAATATCCAAAGAATGTTTCAAAAGAGGAATTATCGGTAGAAGTATGGATTACTTTGTTATAAGAGTGTTGAGCGTAGATCAACTTATCATCTCAGGTCTTTGGATGCTTCTAATTGGAACCCCTCAAAATTTATACCAATGTCTTTTTGACTACTATGTTTTCCCATCTGTCCGTGGATGGAATTTTGTAGATATCTTCAACTTCATGTCCATTTTCTCCAAAAGTGTAGTCCAAAAGGCACTGGGAAATCCGGTATTCTTGTATGAGATGATGCTCCATGGTATCCCAAAGTGCACCCATACATGTTCAAAGAACATGCTTGTTGTTGCTTGTTCTTTGATGGTATTTTTAAAATGCATAATATTACACATCTTGTTGAACCTATAAACTTCCATAAATAGATAGTCATGTCCCTTCCTGGTTCTTGGCAAACCACCCACAAAATTCATGGAAATGCTTTCTCAAGGTCACGTGGGTATAGGCAAGGGATGGTATAGACCTTACTTTCTATTACCATGTTTGTTGGTACAACAAAGCATGCATCCTCTAATATATTGATCTACATCTTCTTGCATTATGGGCCAATACACATTCCTTTTCAAGTTAGTAACTATCTTCCCAACACCAAAATGTCTGAACCTTGGAGGTGTGAGACTATCTAATAAGTTGCAATATTTGACCTTTAGGGACACAGAGCTTGTCTAGCTTATAGAGTAACCCATTTTGGAGATGATAGTTAGCCTTGTCGTCGCCTTCTTATACATGAATTTATCCCTATAGTTGTTGAAACACCTCTTTGAAGTCCTCATCTTATGTGTATGCCTCTTTGTATGCATCATGGGTAAAAGGATCCATGTGCATAAGAGTTCCCAAAGATGTAATATTGGATGTGAGTGGCCTTGAAAGCATGCTAGTCAACTTATTAGTGTTTCCCTTTTTATACTTGATGACTAGATAAAACTGTTGCAAAATCCCCATCCATTCATAATGTTTGGTTTGTTGAAGCTTAATCTGGGCCTACAAATACTACAATGGCTGGCAATCAGTGTTAATAATGGTTTCCTTACCCATTAGATAGTGCTTCCACTTCTTAACATCCTGAACCAAGGCATATAGTTTCTTATCATAGGTAGGGAAGTTCAAAACTTCTCCACGAAACATCTCACAATGATAGCATATTGGCTACCTCCTTGCATCAAAACTGCTACCATAACATACACACTTACATATGTCTCCACTTTGAAAGGCTTATGCAAGTTATGCAATGCGAGAACTTGTGCTTGATTGATCTTTCATTTTAGCTCGATAAAAGCTTTTTGTTGATTCTTTTCGCATTGAAAACTCTTACCACTAGTTGTTATGGCGTGGAGTAGCACAACTATTGCTGAAAAATATGTTATGAACTTCCTTAGGTATTGTACTACCCAATCAAAGCTTATAAATTCAATGACATTAGTAGGAATTTTCCACTTCATGATGGCCTCTATCTTTGCAGGATCCATCTTGAGTTCCCCTCCACTAATCACATACCCCAAATACACCAATGATTGTTGAGCAAACTCACATTTCTTAACATTTGGCATCAACTAATGCTTTTTCATAGTCTCTAACACCTGCATGATATGTGAGATGTGCTCCTCCCTAGAACAACTATAAACCAACATGTCACCCAAATACATTATTACAAATGAATCTAAATAGGGACACAATAAAGCATTCGTCAATCACATAAATGTACCTGGTGTATTACATAAACCAAAAGGCATGACCAACCATGCATACAGACCTTAGCTTGTGTTGAAGGTGGTCTTCCAAGTGTCTTATTCTTTGATGCATACCTAGTGGTATCCTTATTTGAGATCCAACTTGGTGAAGTACCTGGCATTCGTCAAGTGGTCTAAGAAATCATCGATCATGGGCAGAGGGTACCAATTCTTGAGTGTGATATTGTTCAAAGATTTGTATTCAATACACAAAGTCCCATCCTTCTCAGGGTACTATAATGATAGGTGAACCATAAGGTTAGGTGCTCGGTTGAATAACTCTTTATTCCAGTAGTTTTTGCAGTTATTTCTTCGCTTCGCTTGCTTCCAAAACATATTGTTTATACAACCCAATATTTGGTAATGGGGAGTCAGGAAATAACTGTAGCTCATGCTCCACTTCCCTCTTAGGTGGCATCCCTTTAGGCTCCTAGAACACTTTGTTGTACTCCTACAACAACTCCTTCAACCGTTGTTTCTACTAATTTATACATCCCTCCATGGATTCCTTTACTCTTATCGATTCCTCCCTTGGTTGATTCTCTCTTGAGAAAAGGAATACACACTTCTTGCTAGAATTTATGAACTTTCTGGCTTGGTTATCACTTACTAGACAGATCTTTGATTCATTTGTGTCCAATGATGATGAAATATTTCCCAGCCTTGATCAAGCAACATTGATTTTCTCTCCGCATGAATATTGCATTCCTCGTATACATGTAAAGGGTTCCAAACACTACACCACACACATCAAGGGGTACTACATCTAAGTCTATCTGGTCAATAAAATCTGCACCTATAGCAAACTTGATCTTACACTATTTAGTGACTTTGATCTTTGCATCCTTATTCACCCATCCCACTGGACATGGGCTCAGATGATCATGAACTTCCAACCAAATCTTGTTGACCATATCATTTGCTATGGGATTGGCCTGGGATCCGAAATAAAATAGAGCATCTACTTGGCCATTTTGACCTGGATCTTAATATGGAAGAGTTTTGTCATTTCCTTCTCTTCCTTGTGGTGAAGGATACTCAGATTCAATTCCTTCTACAATGAAGTGTAGACAATATTCTCATCCATATACGAGTTACTCTCTACTTGGTTGCATAAATACTTGCATGGTAGGTTCTTCTTCTTGGCATCCTTCTTACGGTTCTTTGGATTCAACTCTGGATGTAGCTTCCGACACTTATCTTTAGTGTGGCCCGTTACCCTGTCACACTAGGGGGCAACTATGGAGATTATATCTTGAGGCCCACATGTAGAAGGCATGGAGTGCCAAGAGCGATATTGACTGGCATAGCCCTGGAGGGCCCCTCCTATTCATTGATGCACTATCATATGTCACCAACAGTAGAGAAACATCCATCACACTAGCTTGGTCCCAAAGGACAACATGTCTTGCTTAATAACGTAATAAGTCTACAAATGTGCATCACACCCTTTATAAAGGCACCCATAAATGAGACAATACAAACCCTTGTATGTCATGAACCCCATGCCCAAAAGTCTTACCCACTCCGCCTCACACTCATACATGAATTAGGTGGGTTTATCTTGGAAAACACCCTTGACTGGAGGACTGATTGGCCCAATAGGACACCTTGACACCCCTCCCACACCTAAATTTTACAAATTGTATAACATCTTTGAGCATTTGTTTAGTTTGAAAAGGGGGGTTTGATGCACATGTTTGGGTGGTTTGATTATTATATTTGGCTTACTTGGCATGATCCTATGACTTATGAACCCTTGGAGGGAATATATGCTTGTCTCTGCAGGACCTTACTCGATGGATAGGTATTCTTGAGGAGATGACTTGTTTGGACCTTCATTAGGACTTTGGAGCCCATGGATGGATGCAAAACCCCACGTTTGGGGTAGGATTGTGATGACTTGTTGCATAATGAATAAGAAGGTCGTTGCCTCTGGAGGCACTCTGGGAGGACTAGATGGAGAGCTCCCATAATTCTACACATGTAAGTTGGATTTTGGAAGGCTACACATCACCCACCTAGCCCATGACGTCACTTTTGATGAGCTAGGGTTTTGTGGAGATGGATCGAGGACAAAGGATGCACACTTGGCATTGTTGCTTGATAGATGGAGACACCCGAGGCTTTTGGAGTCCTAACACTACACTCCTCTACCCCAACTTCCTTCATGTGGAGCTCAATGTCACCCTAGAAGGGATGACATCACTCCTTTTGGGGAAAATTTAATATGATTTTGTAATTTTGTAATTGAAGCGAAAAATTTGAAGGGTCGACCTTAGTTTTAATTTTAAGTTGACAATTTTGGGATAAAGGTGGTATAAATACACCTAAATGACATTTATTTTCATCATAAGGCTCCTCACTTGGAGAGAGGACTGAAATTTTCTCCCTTTTAAGGGTTATTGGATGAAATTTTGATGCGCACCTTCTTGGAGACTTGTTGTGGATGCTTCTTGGATCATTCTTGGTGAAATTTTTGGCAATCTAGGGTTTTGATTCTTGATTATTTTTGGTGAAGTAAGTAAATCTGCAGTTTTTATTTCACGTTAAATGTCTATTGTATGTTTTACTTGTTCATGTTGAAGATTATAAATTGCTTGTTTGAAACCCTATGAGTAAGAAACATAATGTATTTCTTTCTTTCTCTTTGTTTGCAAAGTTTTGCTAAAGGAGATCTTGTTTAGACAAGGTTCTAAAGCCCTAAAGTGCTAGCACTTTAGAAGCGTTTCTCTAGTTCTTGTTGCATAAATATATTTCAATAGTTCAAGGGGAGAAGGTTACGCTAGGGCCTTAAAGTGCTGCGGCCTAGTGGAATCCTTCTTCGAATATTTGAATGCCTGAGGCCTTGAAGTGCCAACACCTATAGCATTCATCTCTTGGTCCTTTGACAATTACAATCATTTGATTTCTCCAAGTTATTGTGCTCATATAATTGACTCCATAATCCCTAAAGGCACTAGTTTCTTACATCTCTCTTGTTGAAGAGTTGACCAAACACTCAAACAATACTCTCTTAAGTTTTTTCTAACTATCCCTAACCCTAACTTAGCCTAGATTACTAATCTACTTGTTGTTGATACAAAACATTGTTACATCCATACTAATTGTTGCAATTTCCTGCATACTGACTTTAATTGCTAGCTAAACTTACTAGAATTTGCTTGTGACAATTGCTAATCAATCTGGAAATTTCCATTGTGTTTTCAAGCAATTTTGAGGAATATTTCTTGCAGTTGTTACAAAATACTTTTTGTTGTTAAAAACTTTATTATTGTTGAAATTTTACATCATCTAGCATATATTTTCACTATCTATTGTCTATTGAGTTTCTATTATCACAATTGTACTTGGAAATATCTATATACATGCTATATTGTCTTGTTTTGGGCATGTAAACCAATTACTCTTCTTTGCCTCAAATTCTCAGACATAGACATTATTGACTTAGGTAACCAATGAGAGGGGGGTATATATTAACCATATCCTTAGCTTACCAACCCTTTAGGTCGTCGGGGTTGCTTCCCTTAGGTTGGGCATTTTCCATCACTGAAAGTGGGGATTTCTCACTGATGTGACAGTGGTGAGATATCCTATTGTTATGCCAATTTCCCCTACTTGTCTTGTGCTTTGGACAAGTACAAATTGTGCGATAACATTTTGGCACCATTGTCAGGGAAGAATTGAGTCTATTTTCTTCAATGACAAATCTTTGGTGAGATTTTCTTGAAGCCATTTATCTTACAAAGCTTACATGGTGACTCCACTAAGGGTGATTCCCTCTTTTCCTTTGATAATGCTAGAAGAGTTATCTGGTGACTCCATTGATGACAACTCGTATCAAACATCATTATAACAACCAACCTTTTTTACCCATGGCTTCTCCAAAAGGGTCCCTCGATAAGGTTTTTGGACCCTTGGACATGAGTATTATCCCAGGGTACCCTCGAGAGATGCCTCCTAAGTACAAGAAATGGTTGCCCAATTTTTTCGGTAATGGTGAGGCTACTACCAAAGAGCACATGAGAGATTTATGAGATTTCTTTCAATTGAACCCTGTGGATGATAAAGCTAAAGACTTGGTGATGAACATTTTCTCAACCACTCTTCAAGACGTTGCTAGAAAATGGTATGATGGTCTTCCAGATTAAATAATCAAGACCATGGAGCAATTTGAAGATACCTTCATGAACATATATGGCACTGAAGAAGACCACGATATGCTCTATGACATGAATGAGGAAGAAGCCTGTGAAGAGGAGAAAGAATTATCCCTTGACTCCACTAAAGACGACAAATACTTGATTGGGGATGAAGTGTTGGTGTCTCCTCCTCCACCCGATGAAGTCATCCAAGCTGTCATTCATCCTGCACAAGAAGAAGAGAATGTGGTTAGTCATTTTCTTTCTCAGGCTTTTCATGATAATCTGTTCATGTTATGATCAAGGCGATGATGTGATTGACAATGTTGATGAGTTTATATGTTTTGGAAGACGTAAATGGGATGTGATTAGTCATGATGGAAATCCCATTTACGACATTGAAGGTCATTTCCGATTGTTGCCTTCACAACTATCATGTGAGATTGCTACTGATTCTGACATGTGGCAACAAGGAGATGACATAATTACATATGTGTTCCAAACACCTAAGGATGACTTAATGCAGTGTTTTGATAATGATTTCTGGCCATACTTGAAGAGTTCGATGAATATTCTTTTGAGTACTTGGATATATTCTATGAAGAAGAGTTTTAACCACCTATGTGCTCAGATTTTGATGAGGGTGAGGACATAATATGCCTAAAAAATGATACTTGTGATGAGGATTCCCAACCTCCTTCTTTTCATTTATCTCTCTATGTTGTTAAGGATGTTGTTGGGAAACTTGTCCCTTGTCCCATGTCATCCCTAGGGAAATTTTTTCTCTTGGAATTTAAAGGTAGATTGAACTTTTTGAGAAAAATTCTAGTACATCATTGTTTCAACCTTTCATTAAGGAGTTGTCAGTCATCCTCCATATTTTTTTTCATCCCTTCTTAGACCTTAGGGAGTGATGAGGTCCAGGGTGGTCAACCTTCAAACTCTTTGAGTTAGCCTCTCTAGTCTTCAACCTTTCAAGACCATTTTTAGAGAGGGATTGAGCACTCTTATGGAAATGTGACTTGGTGTGATTTTGTCCCTCCATCCCACTTCCAAGAGTTAGATTTTATGATTTCTTATGATATGATGCATGCCGTAACTCATGTTATTTTTGTGCTTGACTTATCCTTGCTATGGTTTATGATGAAGCACATAAGTAGATCTTATGATACATTGCAAGCATGGTTGTACTGGTTATATGATCATACCTAGCATTGAGACTAACATTAGTTAGTGTAGGTAGGTAGGCATTTGCATCTTGCACATCATTGTATATATGTTTCATATTGCATATCATGCTAGTGTAGTTTTCATTTAGCTTAATTTGCAAACATGCATATGATTTACATGTTTCTTTCTTTGCAGTTTCCATTTACTATTATATCATACTTACATGCTTTCATTGACATGTTAGAGTAGAATTTTATTTTCAGCATTTACTTTTGGATTTTGATCATTTTCATAAGAACAAGGGATGATAGTGACACCCTAGGTACTCTAACATTTTTCTTGAGTGTGTCGGCACAAGTCATACCAGAGATGTTGATGTTTTCATGCGATGTACGGTGAGCACATGTCCTGGAGTAAGAAGCATGATGTTACCCCCTCGCACTAGGATTAACTATGGAGATCATGTATCAAGGCCCACATGTAGTAGACACGGAGTGCCGAGAGCCAGATTGACTAGCATAGCCCCACAGGGCCCCTCCTATTCATTGATGCACCATCATATCTCACCAGTAGCAGAGAAACATCCATCACACCGGCCTGGACCTAGAGGAAGACATGTCTTGCTTCATGAGGTAATAAGTCTGGTATCGTGGTAAGTGTCACCCTAATAATTGAAGCATTTGAACATGTTGCAAAAAATTCTCTCTTGATTATAGAACGTTTGCTTGGAAATTATACTCTTTGCCTGATTTAACCTTGGTGGGTGTCATTTCGTCCTAGTAAGTTGGTCACCCTTGGGGATGGGGTGCTACTGAGGGTTCCTTGAAGAGTCATCGTCCATTATCAATCATACTTGTCACTTTACATACTTCTTCCCTTTGGTCTCCTCGTCTTTTGGGATTTTCGGGTGCACTGACCCAATAAGGGATTGTACCTCATTTCATGGGAAGAAGGGGCCGAAGGCCCAGGGGGAGTGTAGTTGCCAAAAGATAAAAGCCAAAATTATAACCTTCTAGATGCTCGTCCAAGGATTTCTTGAGAATGTTGAAACGTTTCTCCTAAAAAATCAAAGTCCTACAAGAAATATTTTCATATTATATAGACGTCCTACTTGTTGAGGGATCTACACAAGTGCGTTACAACCTTTGCTTTGTCCCTATGGCACTCTGTGTACCTCTCCCTTCAAGTGACATTGTGGTCTTTATTCCCAAGTCTTATGTTACCCATTTGGAGTACCCAATTGTTATGGACTTTCATTAATTAATGGCAAATAAATGGGCTTGGAAAAAGGATGGATCGGAGATGAAGATGTAGCACACCTTATACAAAGGCACCCATAAATGAGACAATATGAACCCTTGTATGTCATGAGCCCCATGCCCAAAAGTCTTACCCACTCCACCTCACACTCATACATGACTTAGACACGTTTCTCTTGGAAAACACCCTTGACTTGAGGACTAATTGGCCTAATAGAACACCTTGACACCCCTCCCACACCTAAATTTGACAAATTGTATAACGTCTTTGAGCATTTGTTTAGTTTGAAAAGGGGGGTTCGATGCACATGTTCGAGTGGTTTTATTATTAGATGCGGCTTACTTGGCATGATCGTGTGACTTATGAACCCTTGTAGGGCGTATCTGTTTGTCTTTGCAGGACCTTGCCCGATGGACAAGTATTCATGAGGAGATGACTTATTCAGACCTTCATGAGGGCTTTGGAGGCCAGGGATGGATGCATAACCCCATGTCTAGGGTACAATAATGATGATCTGTTTTACAGTGAAGAAGGAGGTTGTTTCCTTTAGAGGCACTCTGGCAAGCCTAGATGGAGAGCTCCCATCATCCCACACCTGGACGATGGCTTTTAGAAATCTATACGTCACTAGTACATATGAGCCCAAAATGGGATGAAATATTTCCACGTTTCTATAATTTGTGGAAAAATGCATTAAAATTTTGTCTTTCTTTTAATTTTTTTTTGGTTTGGCCCCGACGTTCATCGATATAACGATAGATTAAGAAAACCATCTATATATCCACAAATTTTCATTGCTACATCGACACGTGCGAACCACACATGCAGTGCAACAGGTATTGACTTTTTTTGAGGTCAACTCATTTATTTTCGTCGCTATATCGACGATAATTGATCTACAAATACATGTCCTTAAGAAAAAAATTGACAAATTTTCTATAGTTGCGACAATTTTGCTGGTGATTGTTTGAGCCTTGATTTTTTTTGTTATGCACTAGTTTAACACATCCAATTCTTGATCTACATAGCTCAGATTTTAGACTTGCAAGGTTAGTATTTTTAATTTTTCTGTCTCTTTTAATATAAAGCTATGTTATGAAATTTTAAATTCAATTTTTTTTAACATGAATGTTTTAACCAAATTTAATATTTTTTCGAAATTTAGCATTACTACATATATTTCATGTGAATGAACGTCAAAGGAATTTTTAAATTAATTTTTTTTTAATGATTTTTTCAAAATTTAGCATTGCAACATATATTTCCTGTATTGGATCTCGAAGTATATGAAATTTTAATTTTAAACTTTTTCAATGTTTTAACAAAATTTAATTTTTTTAATATTTAATTGGTTCTTATAGGCAATTACCGTGTCAAATTAATATATACTATGAATGAAGATGCAAGGAGGTTTGCTCAGTTTAGAGCGACATTGGAGGCGAAGGGCGATGGACAATGTTATTTCCCTTGCAAAGATTGCAAGGGCTTGCAAAGAAGAAGAATTTTAATAACAATAGCTGAAAAACATTGCAGGGAGAAGGGGCACATTGGAGGGGGTTATGAATATCATCCCTTGGTAAGACATTATTCAATATATAATTTATTCTTTGTAATATTGATCATGTCATGTATTTTTCAAATGTTTTATTGTTTTAATATATGTTCTATACACACTAATTTTAATACATTGTTTGTAAATATAAAGACAATGCCCCCAAAATGTCGACCGCCAGAGAGTTATTTGCCAAGTAGTAGCATAAATACTACTTTACAAGATGAGGATCATGGAGATCAGAATATTGAAGATTGAGTTCTTAATGATGCTATGGAGGGAGATAACGTTATTGATACGAATAAGGAAGATGAGATACATAAATTGATCCAAGACACATTTGCTCCAATGGATGAGGACAACCAGGATGATATTCATGATGTTGATCTTCTACTCGAGAAATCACGACAACCTCTTTACAAAGTCTCAACAACAAATCTTCTATCTGTTATATTGTTGTTGGTGAACTTGAAGGTTTTGAATGGTTTATCAAACACCTATCTCACACAGATCCTAAGGTATGTAATGTATTATTTATGTCATGTTGACATGTACATAAAGGTTGACAATTTTTATATATTGTTATTGTTAATTAGTTCGTAAGTAGGGATGCGATATTTATGATTAATATTGTTTACATTGACTTATTTTTTTGAATGGTGTAGATTGTTAGGTGAATTTCTATTACCACCGTCAAATATTTTACCACGCACATATCGAGAAATATCTTTGATTATGAAAGAAATTAGAATGGAGTATCAAGCTATTGATGCATGTCTCGATGATCATATCATATACTATGGACAATGTGAATCAAAAAATGAATGTCCACAATGTAAAATAAGTAGATATCGAACATTTCAAGCAAGAAAAAAGGTGCCTCACAAATTTCTTCGTTATATTCCATAATTCCACGTTTCCAACGATTGTTCAGGTGCCAAAGTATAACACAGTTTATGGATTTCCATGCAAAGAACATAAGTGAAGACGATGTTCTTCGAATGGCTGCAGATGGTTCTGCATTGAAGAACATTGAAGAAAAATGGCCATTTTTTAAAGAAGAACCTCGTAATGTAGTTGATGGTGTCAATCCATTTGGAGAGCTTCGTTCTACTTACTCAATGTGGCCCATTTTTGTTATAAACAATAACCTTCCTCCTTGGATATCGATAAGAGAGAGCACACAATGTTGGCAATAACTATTCCAGGTATTTAATTAGCTTGTCTTTATTTACTTGAAAGTATGACATAATATTTCATTTCTTTATTTCATTCATGATAATTATGTATTTTATATATAAGGACGTATAACTAAATATAATTAATGTATGTTGAACCAATTAGGTAAGTACCTAGTTAAATATACGAATGTATATATTGAGCCTCTTGTCGATGAGCTGCTGAAGTTATGGGTTGACATCACTGTGTATGACATCTCTAGACCAATAGGGAAAAAATGATTTCAATTCCATGGACTACTTGCATAGACGATTCATGATGCTCCCGGGTTAACACATTTTTGTGGTAAGTAACTTTTCGTTTGCGCTTGAATACTATATAATTTTTTGAAAATATCATGCATTTTTTAAAATTGCAATCCTAATTTTCTACATTAATTCATATATCTTCTAGGTCTTCAAACAAAGGGTAAATTTGCATGTCTAGTTTGTGGTCCTAGGATAAAATCTTATCGTTCAAGAAGTTTAGGAAAGGAGGTGTTTGATGAGTGTAGGCACTTTCTGCCTAAGAACCATAGTTATCGAACTATCGAGAAAGCAAAATTCAATGGTAAAGAAGAGAATGGAAAAAAACCACGAAGAAAGACACCTCACCTATGGAAGTTGGAATATAATATAAATCGTCAAGGTATGCAAATTATTTATGTATCATAATATTATAAATCTTATGATTTTTTTTTCCAGTGAATTTTGTTCAGTGCGATACCTAGCTATATTGATTAATTAGTGTTAATGTGATTTCGTTTATGTTTCGTGAATGTCGTTAAGGCACGAATGGGGTTCCACGAGGAATCAAAAGTTACCCCATACAATTCAATAGGTTTCCCTACTACGAGCACCTACAAATAGTTCATATGTTTGATACAATGCATAACAGGAAGAATATAATATAATTTTTATGGTGAATCTTAGATGGAAGGATTGACAAATAAAGGATTGGAAAGATTTGTAGTGACATCCAGGAAGCTAATCATGCATTGCAAAGTGAGATTATTAATTCTAATGGTGATGGTCGAGAACAAAATATTAGTCTTCCATGGTTATTGACAGAGAAACAAAGCAATGTTGTAAAAGAGGTCACTCGAAAAATTAGGTTTCCGACAGGGTTTTCGTCGAACATACAAAATATCTTAACGAAAAAGGTGATTTCGATGGGGTTAAAACACATAACTGGCATACATTCATTAAGGTAATTATTAGGTATATTAACATATTGGTATACATCTTTTTAGTAATTGTTTTCTCTAATTTGGAAATAAATATTAATGATTTTCTTTTTGTTATAGTATGTTCTACCTCTATCTATCCCAGACAACTTTGACAACAACATAAAACAAGTTATATATGATCTTGGCAAATACATGAGGTAAGTAATGGATTTTTATATGGAAAATGTTTCTTTAGTGCTAGCAAAACTTATTGACATATTGTGTTTTATCTGCAATTTTATATATGCCTTGATATTGTTCAAACCTATTATTTTCTTGCACCATTTGTAGATGGCTTTCATCTAAAGATATCCATAAATAAGATATAAGGTATTGGAAGAGAGAAATTCCCCGACTAATGTGTGAAATTCAGAAGTAGCTACCTCCGACATTTTTCAATGCATAAGAACACTACCTCATACACCAAGTTGAGGAGATTGAATTATGTGGGCCAATACACACAAGGTCGATGTGGATGGTGGAGAGGCAATTGAAGTCATTAAAGGCTTTTGTTAGACAAAGAGCACGCCCAGAGGGTTCTATGGTGGAGGGGTATATGGTATATCAATGCATGGTGTATATTAGTCAATATCTTCCTAAATTAGCAGAGAATATGAATGTGCCTCGCATTTGGCATCTCGACTCCATCAACAAATTTGAAGGGGAGGTCCTATTGGGTAAAGGTAGAATGAGGACCCTGACAGGTAATTGAATGTTGTAGATTTAATATATTATACATTTAATTTTTCAATTTTATATTATCATACTCATTGATTTATTTCCATTCCATCAACTATATTAAACTTTGCCAATGATAGATAATTATTGATATTCAACTGTTATTTTTTCATATAGTTGGTCGAGAGTGGGATGCTCTACATTTATACATTGCAAACAATCTTGATTGGATGTAGTATTGGATATAATGATGTGAAGAATACTATAGTAGGTTATCATGGGAAGGGATTAGTAAGATGATTAAAACAATGCATCGTTATCGACATGAATTTCTTGATCTTATGCAAAGGGAAATTGATTTAGCCTTTTGTTTAAAAGATATAAAGGCAAGTATATTCACCCACATTTTTATAGTTATTTCCCATTATATAAATGTATTTGGTTTGTTTATTTTTTCAAATATATAATTACTAAGTCCATATTATATGACGTTTACTAATTGACAATGCATTTTTTACTTGTTTTCCATGTTGCAGTTGAAACACCACAAGGCTATGTGGTGTAATGGCTGTAAATTTAATATCAAAAAGTTAGATGATAAGATGAAAGCCTCGGATTGTGGGATAACTACAGTATTTAAGGTCACTAATGTTTCCTGTAGAAGTGATAGGCATCCAGAAGAAATTGAAAATAGGTACTATGGGTATTTGGAGGATATAATTCAGTGTGATTTTAATTCCTTTAAAATAGTTTTGTTTGAGGTCAAATGGTATAGGATACATATGCATGAATGTGATCCTGAAAGAAATGTTATTGAGCATGCTAGTGGATTTACCATGGTTAACACAAGGGCATTTGAACCGGGTACAAAGCCTTATGTTCTTCCAAGTCAATGTGAGCAAGTCTTTTACTCAGAGGTACCTGGTAAAGCAAGTTGGTCATACGTTGTTAGATATGATCCAAGAGGAAGACCAGTAAAGTATAATCATGTAGAGGAAGAAGATAATATTGAAGAAGAAGATGATGATGATGCAGATCAAGATAAAGTGTCTACAGATGTGTTAGATGAAGAAGTCAAAGAAGTTGATCATCCAAATGTAGTAGACAATGTTCTCATTGATGATATCAATGTTGATAGCGAAAATGATGTTGATGATGACATTGATACGAACGATCCTTTCAACATTATTGATTCTGAACTAGATCATGATACAATTGTTGATTTTGATGAAGAAGAAGATGAATGATCTTTAAATGTACGAGGTAGGTGATTATATGTTTTATATAGTTTATTCTATTAATTATATATTTAGTATTTATATGATTTATTGTTTTTTAAGTGTTTACTTATACAGGTTAATTATGTTTTTTTAAGTTTTATGCCATTTTTGTATGTAGTGTGTTACATGTTATTTATGATGTCAAATTAGGTATGGGGTAATTGCGAGTGATGTGAAGGGGGGCGGGGCGGGGGACATAATTAATTATTCCTGAAACCAAGAGAAGCTCATTCAGGTTTATTATATGCCAATTTGAGAAATTTTATGTGAAGGCGAGGTGATGAGCATGTTCAAAACAATGGAAATATGGTTCTTGAACACACAACCTGCACACATATAAACAATACCAAACCATGAAATAAGTCATGAAAATTGTCCTTGTTGTCGGATTTTACCTTCCATTTTGTGCTTGTATGGACTGAAATTTGACATGCTAGGAAAACACACCTGCATTGACGGTATGGGAGGGTTTACAGACTCAAACATGAGTCAAACAAATAATTCAACAATCAAAATTTCTTTTTTTATTATATCAAAAGCCAAAAATAAGGCGCGCCTGCTCAAGTACTTGACCCCGCTTATAATTGACATGTGAATGGGGCCAACGTTGAAATTTTTTCAATTTGTGGTTGTATGGACTAAAATTTGACATGGTTAGACTAGACACATACAATGACGGTATGGGAGGGTTTCCAGACTCAAACATGACTCACACAAATAATTAGACAATCAAACAACAAGCCTATAGAATAATTAATGTGAATGGGGCCAATGTTGAATTTTTTTCAATTTGTGTTTTTATGGACTGAGATTTGACATGCTAGAACAACACACATGCATTGATGCTATGGGAGGGTTTCCGGACTCAAACATGAGTCAAACAAACAATTCGACAATCAAATATTCTTTGGTTATTCTATCAAAAGCCAACAATAATGTGCGTCTTCTCATGTACTTGACCCCACTTATAACTCACATGTTGATGGGGCCAACGTTGAAAGTTTTTCAATTTGTCCTTCTATGGACTGAAATTTGATATGGTTAGACTAGACGCATACAATGACGGTATGGGATGGTTTTCAGACTCAAACATGACTCACACAATCAATTCCAAAATCAAACAACAAGCGTATAGAATAATTAATGTGAATGGGGCGAATGTTGAAAATTTTCCAATTTGTGCTTGTATGGACTAA
>SNQJ01S0164094.1:15610-36861 GCA_010110895.2 Picea sitchensis | reverse complement strand
ATCGTCATTGATTCCAATAATCTAGGGTTTTCATTTTAGTAATCTGCATTTGATTTCAATAATCGAGGATGTTTTCATTTTAGTAATCTTCATTTGATTTCAATAATCAAAATTTGATATCGACATTTCATATTATTACACTCATGTTACTGTTAGAACGTTCCTCTACATAATTGTCCTCTATATAATTGTCGTTGCATGCTGGGAGCTCTACTAGGTGTTGCGCCTAGCAGAGCTCCCAGTCCATTGGGTAGCTGCATACATCCACAATTATTATTAACAATACCCTAACAATTATCTGTACGCACCAAATAATGAAAAAAAAAAAAACGCAACTAACAATATTATTACTTACCACAAGATTAATGTGAAGTGTATGCAACCATAGAAAGTCCAGATGAGGCCATTGGCAAAGCAACCCAAGGAAAGGTAGAAGGGAATTTACTTAACCCTTTTAGTTTGAATAACCCTTTTCTGAAAACAGTAACGGAGAGCTTCGTTCATCTCTAAAAATAGTAACGGAAAGCTTCATTCATCAGAGTTACACAGAGAGAGTAATTCATCAGAGTTAGTTACTTCCTGTATAATAATATTGTATTATTAAAAAGACATTATTCGAAACAAAAAATGCAAATAGTTCCAATGACTAAAGTCTGTCTCTTATGAGTATTCTCTAAAATTAATGATAAACTCGCCACTTCTGCGAAGAATACGAGTATTACAGGTAACAATCCCAGAACTCTCATCGGTATGTAAATGGAGGGTTTTCATTTAAGTAATCGACATTTGATTTCCATATTCGAGGGTTTCATTTCCTTTTTATTTCAATAATCGAGGGTTTTGATTTCCTTTTGCAAAACTCCATTTGGTCTCAACAATCTAGGGTTTCCATTTCAGTGATCCGCATTTGATTTCAGTAATTTGTGGTTTTCATTTCCATTTGCAAAACTCCATTAACACTCTTTTATCAAAGCTTTCATCCAAATATAGATAATTAATCTTTTATGAATGCTTTTATCAAACTATTAGTTGTATTTACTAAATCATGCAGCATTGGACTCCAATGGGTAAAATATAAAACCAGAAAGTGAAAATGCATGTATATTAACTTACATCGTGTTCTTTAAAAATAAATATAATTATAACGGATGAGTTATATAAAATAAATAAAAAAATTAAAATAACTAAAAACATAAATCGAAATTAACCCCACCAAAATTATACATGAATAAATATTATGAATGGTTCTAAACAGACATTACTAGGTTAATTACTTTACAACATTACTTATGCTTATTATATATAACTAGGTCAATTACTTTACAACATTACTTATGCTTATTATGTATTACCTCGACTTTTAGTAGGGTTATATATATTCACAGGTTTTCCATCGGGAGAGTCTTTTTGCAAAACTACATGAACACTCTCATTTTAGAGTCTTATGCGATCATTTATTAGTATCTTTTCCTTAGTTATTTATTAGATCTACTGCTATGTGTATTCCAGTCATCGACACAAATGAAATTCGTTTCTAACATGTTAAACCACCTTTATTAAATTATTGCAAAGATCCATGACATCGTTTTCATGTAAATAGTGATGAAAATTTACAAAACAAGAAAGCATGGGGGTGGTATGAGTGAATTCTCATTCAAGAATATTCATATAAGAAACATTGAAGCATTCATCCTTACAATATATCTTGTAAAAAAAATAGAGTTAACGCTCTTAACATTCAAATTCATCAATTTTATAATGTTAATATATAAAATTGGGGTATATATATATATATATATATATATAATTTGATTTATCTTTATATATTATTGAGATTTATAATTTTATATGTTGAGAGATAGGTTTATTTTATAATAGTAAGAAAATAATAAGATAATTTAATTTAAATAATAATAACTTAATTTTAATTCATTTAAATTTTATATATTTCATTGAAAATTTAATTTCATTATATAATATGAAAATAAAATAATATATAAAAATAAAAACACCATGGCATGGAATAATCTCTCACCGTTGTGATATTGAAAGGGTGCTTGCTTCTATAGTACCCTTGTATGAACACATTAGTTGTAAGAGAACATGTTTTTTGTATGAATATATCCATAAAAATAATATCACAAAATCGATCACAATTAGTCTATCCATAAAAACAATACCACAAAATCGATCGCAATGAGTCATAAATGAATTTCAGTTAAATATTTTACTATTATTAATCATAAAAAAAATGCCACAAAATCTTTCACAATTAGTCATAAATGGATTTCAGTTAAATATTTTACTACTATAAAATCATAATTGCTTCTAACCTCTTCCTTTGTGTTTTTCTCATAATCGGAATTTGCAACACCAAAAAGAGGAATGCATAAATGCATACTCTAATTATATATATAACTATTATGAATAGATATATTTTACACTTTAAGATCATATGCTATAAATGTCCTTCGAACAAGTATGATTCTAAGTTTCCTTCTATAAAACATATCGCATGAGTTCAACATTCCTATATTTTTCACAAAGGAAACACTTAGTTAGATTTTTTTAAATAACTTCGCCAAAACTTCCTTTTTGTAATGTGTCGAACACAAAACAACCATGTCATGTGACAAATATGCCTCAACATTGTAATATGCCGAACAAAACTAGATGTTAGAACATTACAAACATAATAATGTTTCAATGTCTCAAACATAGAAACATCAAACAACATGATAAATATAGTAATGTTGCAATGCCTCGAACATTGTAATGTCACACATTGACGAACATAGTAACGTTGCAATCTAACGAACATAGTAACGTTGCAATCTATTGAACATAGTAACATCAAAATGTGACGAATATAAACTAATGTCGCAATGTTACGATAACAACCATGTCGTCACATTGTTGATAATAACATCTCAATGTTCCAAGCATAAACATATGTCGCAATGTGTTGCATGTCGCCCTATCATCGCAATGTTACAAAAATTTCCTCACATTGCAATGTGACACACATATCCTGACAACGCAATGTGATGAACATTTCGAAATGTCAAAATGCATCGAACATAGTAATTTCACATTCTGACCTTACATATATAGACATTGCAATGTGATGAACATATCTCCATCGTCGCAATGTGATGAACATAAACAAACGTCATAATGTGACAGACATTGCCCTATCATTGCAATGTGATGAACATAACCCTGTCGTTGCAATGTGACAAACATAGTCCCATCGTCGCAAACATAGTAACGTCACAATGTGAAAAACATATATGGACGTTGCAATGTGATGAATATATCCCTGTCTTCACAATGTGACGAAAATAACCCTATCATCGCAAACATATTAACGTCACAATATGAAAAACATATATGGGCATTGCAATGTGATGAACGTAGCCCTGTCGTCATAATATGACGAAACGCCACAATGTGACAAACATATATGGACGTTGCAATGTGATGAACATAGTCCTGTCGCCGTAATGCAACAAACATAAATAGATGTCGCAATGTGATAGACATTTCCTCGTTGTCGCAATGTGACAAACATTGCCATGTCGTCACAAACATAGTAATTTCGCAATGTGACAAACATATACAGATGTCACAATGTGATGAACATATCCTCTCATTGCAATCTGACACATATATCCTTACATCGCATTGTCACATACATTTCCAAACATCACAATGGGACGAACATAAGTCATGGTCGGATAGTGCCATAGTAAACTATGGTTAAACACAATCAACATGGCCCACCATAATTAGATCCACATGGTGAACAAGGGTCATACATGGGCATGGTTGACCATAATAAATCCTGAAGGACTACACAACCATAGTCAACCGTGGTAATTCTCAATTTATGTATTAATGTATTCATACTTTAATAATATATTATTAATGTATTAATACTTTAATAATATATTTATTAAAGTATTAATACTTTAATAATGTTTTATTAATGTATTAATAATTTAATATGTTACATTATAAATTATTACTATACATTATTATTGTATTAACACTTTAATTTTTACATTGCATTAATGTAATTAGGTATTAATACTTTATTATTAATTTAATGTATTAATATTTTAGCATTCTATTTATTAATGCATTTAATGTATTTTTAATGTATTTTTTTATTAGTGTATTAATACTTTGGCACTATAAATTTAATTAATATTGTATAAATGTATTAATTAATTAATACATTACATTATTAATGTATCAATTCATTAATACATTATACATTAATGTAAAATAATACTTTAATTTATACATTACATTTATGGAATAATGTATTAATGTATTTGTAATATCCCTAGGCCGAACCCAATTCTAATGTAAATGAAAATGTACTTAAGCTGGTGAGCTGCTTGATATCGTTTTTGTATGCACCTTTCATGGCATAGTGCACGCATGTACTGTGCAGTAAAATGAGGAAGTGTGCACATTCCAGGATACTGCGCGCAACAACTTAAGTGTGCACGATTGTGAGGTGAGGGAGTCTTTGTGTATATGCTGTGTTTAATAGGCTGGTGAGCTAGTTTTGTGATTATTAGGCCAGAGAGCCTAGATGTTAAAGGCGAGTGCGCCTACTTTTGTATATCTCTCAGCATTAATATAAAATGCATCACTGCGCCTAGACCGACCACGATAAAAGAGTATGGGGGACTAAACTCCACTATCTAGGGAAAGGGTGGAGGATAAAAGTTAAGGAAAAGGGGCTAAGCTAGGGAGCTTAAACCAAAAAAGAATATTATATTAATATTTCTTAAAGTATAAAGTATGGATAATTATTTTATCCTAAGTTCTAAAGATGGGGACAAGTGGGCCAAAGTAGCTCCCAACATGACAAGTGTCAAGTTGGGGACATGCATACATATTGTTTAGACTTAGTTCATTTCCCAATCATTCTGGCCATCATTCCTCCCATCATTCAGTTCTCCAGTCAATCATCCATGAGCATTCACACACTCATTGAGATATCTTCCATACCTTCATGTCACTGTACCTGAACCTGTATCCATAGCCATACTTGTTTGTGTAGATGGTTAGCTTGGGAGATGGAATGAAGAGGCGGGTTGTTAGGTCCATGAGCAATTCCTCTCAGGGTGAGAGAATTTCTTGGAATTGATTTCCTGAAGGTCTTAAACTGTAGCTACAGGGCTCTGAATCTTCCTGTCTGACTTGTTGTTGAAGATCGAAAAGGAAGTAGGGAAGCCAAAGTACTCTTAAGCAGAAAAGGGGCACACTTCCTCGGGTGGGATAGGCATGTGGGGAATGAGGGATTGTAGGATGTTAGTTTGAGTGGGCACCTGTGATAGATTCTTTCCTATTGTCTATTAGCCTGGTTAGGAATCCCTTTACTCGGGTGGAGTTTAGTCCCAACTCGGGGGTGACCCACTGCTCAGAGTGATGATCAGTGTGGTCCAAGGCTCGGAGGTTCGTGGAAGTTCTACACGCAGTTGGTGATATTCTTACCAAGAGAAGTGTCAATTGTGTGAAAAATTTACATGTTGCATTATTATTTACGTGTTTATTTTTATGGGTTTATCCTATGTGTGTTTATAACTTTGTTTATATTTATGGATATTGCTTGCATATGCTACATGTATATGTTTATTTTTATTTCAATATGAATCCATGCATTTACATAATCTATTTGTTTGTTTACGTTTTATATATAAATGTTCTGCAACAGTTCTGTGTGCATATGTTTTAATTGCATCTAGTTCAAAAATATTATGTGGCATAGCTCAGTTGGATGTAGGGTATGTTATAGTATGTTCCGTAGAGAAAATGAAAGCGTTCTCACATGTAGAATGCCTCGGCATGGTGGTTGGGGATGTTACAATATGGTATCAAAGCTTCAATTTTTACCACTGAGCCTGGATGGGCCGAGAAAGTTGAGTTGAAATGAAATTTCATAGAGTATTTATTTAGAGGTGGCCAAATTTCGAGTTGCAGAGCGTCCATGGTAAAAAGTAACAACAATTGTGCGAAATTGAGAAAAAACCCCAATTTCTGTTGTTAAATTCATGGGAAAATTGAGAAATTTAGCCATGTGGTGAAATATTCCTGATTTAATATCTGTTCTAGAAAATTTAGACCTAGAACGGGTCGAATTTGAAGTTATAGTGAAGCCATGACAGATGGAGAGAATTTAGTAATTAGAGTTTTCAATTCGTGACTTGAGTTTGGGAAAAATTTGTTCAAGAAAGGTCAAACCGTAGCGAGTTCTTGCAGAGGTTGAACTGGTGTTATCAGGGTGAAATTGAGTAAATTTCATAGTTGCATAATGTCTATTGTAAAAATTGGGGAAAAGTTAAAAAAAATCCCCAATTTCTGCAGCGAAATTCACGAGGAATTGATGCGCATAAAAATGTATGTGCGCAGTTGGGCACACTAAAAATGCATGATGCGTAGTAAAAATCTTAAGATATGTAAAAATTGGGTACTGCACGAAAAAATGTTAGTGTGCGGGTGCACGCACTAAATTTTGGCATCGCGTGGAAAAATGTTGGTGTGCGGGTGTGCATAGTAAATTTTTGTGCCGTGTGGAAAAATGTTGGTGTGAGGGTAAGAGCACTAAATTTTGGCATCGTGTGAAAAAATATTGGTGTGCGCGCTAAATTTAGCATTGCGCGGTGTGCATACACATAATAAGGTGCACACAGTGTGTACACACATAATAATGGCGTGTGTGGTGTGCGCAGTATTGGTAGAGTGCATAGGAATGTTTTTGGTGCACACAGAATATGGGTATATATTGTCACGCGACAATTTAGACATTAGTGTTGCACGTAGAGTTTTGGTGCGCTGTGGGGGTGTACTAAAATTTGGCATGGTTGAGTGCAAAGAGTGAAATGTGTGTGAAATATCAACGTGTGATACAATAATTGAATGCAACAGGTCTTAGTGCAAGAACCAAAATTTGACACGGTGGATATTGGTGTGCGACACAAAAGTAGTGCGCGCTAGTTATTGGCGTGACAGAGAAGTGATGCACATTGGTTATAGGTGCGTGGTGCACGATTTATATTGTGGTGTTGGTGTGCATGCTAAATATGGGTGTACAGGTTTATACTGTTTTTGTGAAGTTTTATACTGTTTGAACACCATCTTTTTGCAGTGCATTTTTGAGGCCCTTAAGAGTGTTTTTAGGGTACTAAAAAACCAAGAGAACATAGTGTACCAAGGTACACTCTGTCTCTGCTACTCAAATAAAATAGCTTAGAGAGATCTTTCTAATGGTGTAAACCATTTGTCAAATGAATATTTTATGAGAAAATTACAGCACAAACAGTGGAGGGTAAATTTTAAGACCCAACTAACTTCAGAGAGCCATAACTTTCTGCTCCAAAATCAGATCGAGGCGCAGGAGCAGTCAATGGAAAGATATTGAACCATAGAAGACAATCCCATATCTGAATTAAATTTCTTGGCATGTTAAAATTATTTAATATGGAAAAGAAGTTACATGTATCATTCCAGACCAAAAACACAAATTGGCCTAAAACTTCAGTAGGTTGTAACTAACAGCCCGTAATCTAGAAAAAGGTGAAACTTGGACAAAGTGTCCAGAATATGTATATGAGGAAACCCAATTGAGATACTACAATAAATTCAATGGAGTAGGTCCAAAAAGGAATAATTACAACGCAAATTTGTGCCAAGTTGAAGAATGAACAAAAAAATTAATGGACAATTTTCAAATAACCATAACTTTATGCTCGAGACTCGAAATTGAGCATGGGAGAAGGCATTGGAAATGTATTGAACTGTAGAATATAATTATTCACCCATAAAATTGATCCGAGCATTCAAATTTTCAGTAAATCAGAAGAAACAGTTATGATATATCATTGAACCATAATGGTTCATATTTTCATTAAATTGTTGAAACAGTTAACCTGACAAACTTTTGTTGGCTGCACATTTTGCAGAGTTAAAAACAACTAGATCAGATCAAGATCAACACAGAATCCATAGAAATGGAATATGCACAAATAAATTACATCCAGGAAGATGAAATCAGAGGGATGGATGTCCATTTGGGCATTGAAGGAACAAACTCCAATGGACATGGAGAAGGAAGGGATGAAAACATGAATATGGTAGAGACCATTAAAAAATTACTGAAGGATCTCCAAAGCCATAAATATGATAATGAAAGGATTATGAGATCCAAGTAACAACAAGAGGACTTCAACATGAAGTTAATGCAGATCTT
This sequence comes from Picea sitchensis, assembly GCA_010110895.2. Lineage (NCBI taxonomy): Eukaryota > Viridiplantae > Streptophyta > Pinopsida > Pinales > Pinaceae > Picea > Picea sitchensis. Next base: position 28,592 of record SNQJ01S0164094.1, on the reverse strand, counting down.
GAAAATAATAGAAAAGAAATTGGATAAGGAGAGTGGCTCAAGCAAATCTGGAAGTCACGGGTTTCCTGATGAGAAAAGAAGATCCAAAAGTGTTAGAAGACATCAAAATCACTCGCTAAGGCATTCCAATAAGAGAGAAAAAAAAATATCAAGTCCATCCCCTGTCAAGAAGCATAAGAGGTCTGGGGTGGATGAGCTACGAGGAGAAATGAACAAAATCAAACCTCCTACATTTGATGGTGAGAAAAAGAAGGATCAAGATGCAGAGACATGGTTGCTAGGCATGAGAAAGTATTTTCAATTTCATAATTATTATTCTCATGCAGAGGGTAGAGTTTCCATCTATCAACTCAAGGCAAATGCATCCATGTGGTGGGATCGGCTTGTGCAGGTGCAACACATTAGAGAGAAAAGTGTTACTTGGAGGGAATTCAGGAAGTATTTTGAGAAGAAATAATTGAATAAGAGATACTATGACGAGAAAATGAAAGAGTTCTTTGAACTCAAGCTTGGGAGTATGACCATAGATGAATATGAAAGAAGGTTTCTAGAACTGTCAAAGTATGTCTCTTTCATCAAGAATGAGACAGTTAATATTCAAAGGTATTTGAGTGGATTTCCATCATTCATCAGTGAAAAAATACAGTATGATGATCCCAAGACATTGTAAGAGACCATAAGGCGAGATAAATGCCTATATGATCAGCAAAAAGCAAGGCTAACTTTCCAAAAAATTTGGGAAGACAAAAAGAAATTCAAGATGGATCAGAGGAAGAAGGGATCTAAGCCACAATTCTTTAGAAATAATCCTCAGGGAAAACAAACTCCTAGAGAACCCATAACGATTGAGGCAGGAGGTCAAAGGATAAGGCAACCAACTATACAATGTTGGGGTTGTAAAGAAGATCATATCTTCAGAGATTTCCCTCACAGAGGTGAGAAAGTGAGGATTGTTCACAATGTATAGCAAGCTGAAACAATGGAGGACATGGAAAGAAATGTATCAAGGATCTATGCAAGCCTGGAAAAAAAGCAAGCAGAGTATCAGTCACATATGATTGAAGTGGAAGGTATGATCAACAACCAAACCATTTCTATTTTAATTGATTCAGGAGCTAGTCATAGTTATAGAGATCTTAAGATTGTGGAAAGTTTGCATTTTCCAAGAAGAAAGCATGGAAAATCTTAATTGGTGCAGTTGGCTACTGGAGCCAAAAGAAAAGTTAATGACATGATTAAGTCATGTCTTATATACATGAATGGACTGAACACTAGGGCATATTTGAACATCTCGCCTTTAAGTTCCTATGATTGTCTAATTGGGATGGATTGGTTGGACCAACATCATTCTATTCTAGACTATCATAACAAGACATTTACTTGCTTGGATGAGGAAGGGAGCCTGAGGAAAGAGCAGGGAATTCCCAGGGCAGTAACTATTAGAGAAATTTCAGCATTGCAGTTGAAGAAATGTTACAGAAAAGGGTGTCAAATATTTGCATCTCATATGGAAGAGACACCTAAAGATAAGGTGCAAAATTTGGAATATTATACAGTTCTGGAAGATTTTGAAGATGTGTTCAAGGAGGTACCAGGACTACCCCCAAAGAGAGATATTGATTTCTCTATAAATGTAATGCCTGGAGTAGCTCTAATGTCAAAGACTCTGTACAGAATGAGTACACCAGAGCTGAAGGAGTTGCAAATGCATCTTGAAGAACTTTTAAAGAAGGGGTATATACGCCCAAGTGTGTCACCTTGGGTGCTCCAATATTGTTTGTGAAGAAGAAATATGGGACATTAAGATTGTGCATTGATTTCAAACAGTTGAATAAAGTGACTGTAAAGAACAAGTATCCTTTGCCAAAGATGGACGATCTTTTTGATCAATTGAAGGCTGTAAAGATTTTTTCAAAGATAGATCTTAGGTTAGGATACTATCAGGTAAGGATTAAAGAGGAAAATATCAACAAGACCACCTTCAGGACAAGGTATGGTCATTATGAGTTCACAGTGGTTCCATTTGGGTTGTCAAATGCACCAACTGTTTTCATGTGCTTAATGAATGGTGTTTTCCGAGAATATTTAGACAAGGTTTTCATTGCATTTTTGGATGACATCCTTATATATTCTAAATCATAAGAAGAACATGGACATCATTTGAGGATGGTATTGCAAGTATTAAGGGAGCATCAGTTGTATGCCAAATTGAGAAAATGGTCATTTTATCAGAAGCAAATTCATTATTTGGGACATATCATTTTTAAGGATGGGATAGTAGTGGATCCTAAGAAGATATATGCTATTAGAGAATGGTCAACACCAAATAATGTGACAGAGGTTAGATCATTCATTGGCCTTGTAGGCTACTATAGGATATTTATTGAAGGATTCTCAAAGATTTCACATCCAATCACTTCCTTGCAAAGGACGAGTGTGAAGTTTCATTGGACATTGGATTGTGAAAAGAGTTTCCAACACTTGAAACAATTATTAACAAGTGCTCCAATACTGAGGATTTCACACCCAAATGAAGACTTTGTTGTATGCACAGATACATGTAAAAAGGGACTTGGTGGAGTCCTCAGTCAAAATGGTTTTGTTATATGTTATGAATCAAGGAAGTTGAAGGAGAATGAAAGAGACTATGCCACTGATGATTTAGAGGTGGAAAACATAGTGCATGTCTTGAGGAAATGGAGACACTAACTCATGGGAAATTGTTTGAGCTGAGGACAGACCATAATGGTATGAAATATTTATTTGATGAGCCAACTCTAAGTGCTAGGCAAAGTAGATGGTTAGAATTTCTAAGTGAATATGACTTTGATATTAAGCATATCAAGGGGAAAGAGAACAAAGTAGCTGATGCACTCAATAGAAGAGTGCATGAAATGCATGCTACAACCATTAGCATGTATCAATCAAATTTGAAACATAGAATATTGGAGGTTGCAAAATTAGATTTGCAATACAAGGAATTAGTGGCAAAATTACAACAAGGTAAATTGCAGCAGAAAATTGAAGAAGACAAACTAGATAATGATGAAATTCTCATGTACAGGGGCATAATTTATGTACCAAATTCTAATGAATTGAAAAATATGATATTGGGAGAAATGAATAATGTACCTTACGCTGGGCACCCAGGTTATCAAAAAACTATTGCAGTTGTCAAGAGCCAATATTATTGGCCAAGAATGAAGAAAGAGGTTGTTGATTTTATTGCCAAATGTTTGGAATGTCAAAAGGTAAAAGTTGAGCATAAACAATCAACTAGTTTTCTACATCCATTACCCATTCCTGAGTGAAAATGAGAAGTTGTGATAATGGATTTCATCACCAAACTTCCCAGAACAAACAATCAACATGATTATATCATGGTAGTGGTGGATAAGCTTACTAAAGCTGTCCATTTTATTCCTGTAAAGCTCACTCACAAGGCAGCCAACATTGCTGATGTTTATCTTAAAGAAATTTCTGGATTACATGGCATACCCAAGACAACTGTGTTTGACAAAGATCCAAATTTTACCTCAAAATCTTGGAAATGATTATTTAATGGATTTGGAATAAATTTGAATTTTAGTAAAACTTATCATCCAAAATCGGATGGACAAACAGAGAGGGTGAATCAAGTGATTGAGGATATGTTGAGGATGTATGGGATGGATAAACCATCAAAATGTGAAGACTACCTACACTTGGTAGAGTTTTCTTATAAGAATGGGTACAAAACATATCTAAAGTTGAGCCCATTTGAGGCACTTTATGGCAGAAAGTGCAACACACTGGTAAGATGGGATAACCCAACATGTAGAGCAGTGATTGGGCTAGATTTGCTCAGGGAAATGGAGGAGAAAATGTTGAAAATAAAACAAAATTTAAAGGCTGCCCAAGACAGGAAGAAAAACTAAGCTGATAAAGGCAGAACTCACAGGGAATTTAAAGTGGGAGACCATGTATTTTTGAAAGTGAAAGCCAAAAAACGTTCCCTGAAGTTGGGAAATAGTTCAAAGTTGATAGCTCGCTATTTTGGGGCATTTGAAATCCTAGAGAGGATTGGTCCAGTGGCTTATATGATTGCATTTCCTGCATCTATGTCTGTTCATAATGTATTTTCCATGTATAATTGCTCAAGAAATATATACCTGATGTTAATCATGTTAGTGATTGGAATGTGATTCAGGTGGAGCAAGAAGGCGCCTTCCAAGTGCATCTGGTACACATTATGGACCGAAAAATCAAACAGCTCCGGAATTGATCCATATGGCTTGTAAAGGTGCAATGGACCTGGTACGGTCCTAAGGATGCTACTTGGGAGCATGAAGATGCAATGTAGGAAGAATACCCACATATTTTTGAGGATTTTTGACAATTTTCTTGTGTATATGTAAATAATGCACTAAGGACAACGCATAAATAAGGGGAGGGGATTGTAATATCCCTAGGCCAAACCCAATTGTAATGTATGTGAAAATGTACTTAAGATGGTGAGTTGTTTGATATCATTTTTGTATGCACCTTTCATGGCATAGTGCGTGCATGTACTGCACAGTAAAATGAGGAAGTGTGCACATTCCAGGATACCGCGTGCAACAACTTAAGTTTGCATGATTGTGAGGCCAGAGAACCTTTGTGTATATGTTGTGTTTTATAGGCTGGTGAGCTAGTTTTGTGATTATTAGGTTGAAGAGCCTAGATGTTAAAGGCCAGTGTGCCTACTTTTGTATATGTCTCAACATTAATATAAAATACATCACTGCGCGTAGACTGACCATGATAAAAGAGTATGGGGGACTAAAATCCACTAGTTAGGGAAAGGGTGGGGGCTAAAAGTTAAGGAAAAGGGGCTAAGATAGGGAGCTTAAGCTAAAAATAATTATTATATTAATAGTTATTAATGTATAAAATATGGATAATTGTTTTATCATAGGTTCTAAAGATGGGACATGTGGGCCAAAGTAGCTCCCAACATGACAAGTGTTAAGTTGGGGACATGCATACATATTGTTTGGACCTAGTTCATTTTCCAATCATTCTGGCCATCATTCCTCCCATCATTCATTCATACAGTCAATCATCCATGAGCGTTCACACACTCATTGAGCTATCTTCTGTACCTTCATGTCACTGTACTTTAACCTATATTCATAGCCATACTTGTTTGTGTAGTTGGTTAGCTTGGGAGATAGAATGAAGAGGCGGGTTCTCAGGCCCATGAGCAATTCCTCTCTGGGTGAGAGAATTGTTGGGAATTGATTTCCTGAAGGTGTTAAACTGCAACTACATGGCTCTGAGACTTTCGGTCTGACGTTTTTCTGAAGCCTGGAAAGGATGTGGGGCAGTCGAAGGACTGTTGAGAAGAGAAGGGGAACACTTCCGTGGGTGGGACAGGCATGTGGGGAATGAGGGACTATAGGCTGTTAGTTTGAGTGGGCACCTGTGACAGAGCTTTTCATGTTGTCTATGAGACGTTAGCCTGGTGAAGAATCCATTTACCCGGGTGGAGTTTAGTCCCAGCTCGGGGGTGACCCATTGCTGAGAGTGATGAGAAGTGTGGTCTAAGGCTGGGAGGTTCATGGAAGGTTTGCACGTAGTTGGTGATATTCTTACTAAGATAAGTGTCAATTGTGTGATAAATTTACATGTTGCATTATTATTTACGTGTTTATTTTTATGGGTTTATCCTATGTATGTTTATAATTGTGTTTATATTTATGGTTATTGCTTGCATATGCTGCATGTATACGTTTACTTTTATTTCGGTATGAATTTGTGCATTTACAGAATGTATTTGTCTGTTTACATTTTATATATAAATGTTCGGTAAGAGTTCTCTGTGCATATGTTTTAATTGCATGCAGTTCGAAAAATTTATGTGGCATAGCTCAGTCGGATGTTGGGTATGTTACATTATGTTATGCAGATATAATTAAAGCATTCTCGCATGTAGCATGCCTTGGCGTGGGTGGACGGGGATGTTACAATATGTTATTAGAGCTTTAGTTTTCAACACTTAGCTTGAATGGGCTGAGCAAGTTGAGTTGAAGTGAAATTTCACAGAGGATTTATTTCGAAGTGTCCAAATTTCGAGTTGTAGAGCGTCCATGGTAAAAAGTAACAAAAATTGTGCGGAATTGGGAAAACGCCCCAATTTCTGTTGTTAAATTCATGGGAAAATTGAGAAATTTAGCCATGTGGTGAAATATTCCTGATTTAATATATTTTCTAGAAAATTAGGACCTAGAATGGGTCGAATTTGAAGTTATAGTGAAGCCATGATAGATGGAACGAATTTAGTAATTAAAATTCTCAATACATGACTTGAATTTGGGAAAAATTCATTCCAGAAAGGTCAAACCGCAGCGAGTTGTTGCAGAGGTTGAAATGGTGCTATCGAGGTGAAATTGAGAAAATTTCATAGTTGCAGAATGTCTATGGTAAAAATTGGGGAAAAGTTAAACAAAGCCCCAATTTTTGCAGCGGAATTCACGAGGAATTGAAGAGCATAAAAATGTTTGTGCATAGGTGGGCGCATTAAAATGCATGATGCACAGTAAAAAACTTGGGATATGTAAAAATTGGGCACTGCACGGAAAAATGTTAGTGTTGGTGCGCGCACTAAATTTGGGCACCACGCGAAAAAATGTTGGTGTGCGGGTGCATGCACTAAATTTTGGCATTGCACGGAAAAATGTTGGTGTGCGGGTGTGCACACTAAATTTTGGCACCACACAAAAAAATGTTGGTGTGTGCGCTAAATTTATCATTCCATGGTGTGCATATGCATAATAAAGTGCACGTGGTGTGTACACACATAATAATGGTGCACATGGTGTGAGCAGTATTGGCAGAGCACAAATGAATTTTGTTGGTGCGTGCAGAATGTGGGTATATATAATTGTCACGTGATAGTTTAGTTAGTGGTGCACACAGAGTTTTGGTGCATGGTGGGGGTGTACTAAACTTTGACATGGTTCAATGCAAAGATTGAAATGTGTGCAGAATATCAACGCGTTATACAAAAATTGCGCGAAGCAGGTATTAGTGCAAGAACCAAAATTTTGCACGGTGGATATTGGCACGCAACACAAAAGTATGGCACGCTAGTTATTAGCGCGACAGAGAAGTGATGCACAATGGTTATAGGTGCACGAAGCACGATTTACTTTGTTGTGTTTCTGTGCATGCTAAATATGGGTGTATAGGTTGAATTTTGTGCGCATGAAGTCATTTGGAGGGTGAACAATAGCGAAAAACTAGTGATTTCTGCGACTTTTGATATTGTTTGAATGTAATCTTTTTGCAGCGCATTTTTGAGGACCTTAAGAACGTTTTTAGGTACTCAAAAACCAAGACAACACAGTGTACAAAAGTAAATTCTGTCTCTGCATCTCAAATAAAATAGCTCGGAGATATCATTCTAATGGTGTAAACCGTTTGTCAAACAAAAATTTTATGAGAAAGTTACAACACAAACAATGGAGGGTAAAATTTAAGACCCAACTAACTTCATAGAACCATAACTTTCTTCTCCGGAATCAGATTGAGGCGCAGAAGTAATCAATGGAAATCTATTGAACCATAGAATACATTCCCATAGCTGAATTAAATTTATGGACATGCTAAAAATGTTTAATCTGGAAAATAAGGTACCTGGAACATTCCATACCAAAAACATGAATTGGCCTAGAACTTCAGCAGGCTGTAACTAGCAACCCAGAACCTAGAAAAAGGTGAAACTTGGACAGAGTATCCAGAATATGTATATGAGGAAACCTAATTGAGATCCTATGAAAAATACAATGGAGTAGGTGAAAAAAGGCATAATCACAACGTAGAGTTGTGCCAAGTTGAATAATGAACATAAAAATTAATGGGCAATTTTCAAATAACCACAACTTTCTGCTTGAGACTCGGAATTGAGAATGGGAGTAGGAGTTGGAAAGGTTTTGGACTGTAGAATATAATTATTCACCCAGAAAATTGATATCGGCATTCAAATTTTCGATAAATGAGAGGAAACAATTCTGATATATTATTGAACCAGAATGGTTCATATTTTCATGAAATTGTTGAAACAGTTAGCCTGACAAAGTTTTGTTGGCTGCACATTTTGCAGAGTTAACAACAACTATATAATATCAAGATCAACAAAGAATCCATAGAAATAGAAGATGCACAAGGAAATTATAGCCAGGAAGATGAAATCAGATGGATGGATGTCCATTTGTGCATTGAAGGAACAAACTCCAATGGACATGGAGAAGGAAGGGATGAAAACATGAATATGGTAGAGACCATTAAAAATTTACAGAAGTGTGTCCAAAGCCATAAAGCTGAAAATGAAAGGATTATGTGAGGCAAGGAGCAGCAAGAGGACTACAACATGAAGTTAATGCAGAGCTTGAAAATAATAGAAAATAATTTGGATAAGGAGAGTGGCTCAAGAAAATCAGGAAGTCACAGGTCTCCTAATGAGAAAAGAAGGTCCAAAAGTGTTAGCAGACATCACCATAACTCCTTGAGGAAATCCAATAAGAGAGCACACAACATCTCAAGTCCATCCCTTTTCAGGAAGCATAAGAGATCTGGGGTGGATGAGTTACGAGGATAAATGAACAAAATCAAACCTCCTACATTTGATGGTTGGCACAAGAAGGATGAAGATGCAGAGACATGGTTGTTGGGCATGAGGAAGTATTTTCAATTTCATAATTATTCTTCTCATGAAGAGGGTAGAATTTCCATCTATCAACTCAAGGGAAAGGCATCCATGTGGTGGGATCAACTTGTGCAGGTGCAACACATTAAAGAGAAAAGTGCTACTTTGAGGGAATTCAAGAAGTATTTTGAGAAGAAATACTTGACTAAGAGATACTATGACAAGAAAACGAAAGAGTTCTTTGAACTCAAGTTTGAGGTTATGAGCATAGATGAATATGAAAGAAGGTTTTTAGAACTACTCAAGTATTTCTCTTTCATCAAGGATGGGACAGTTAAGATTCAGATGTATTTGAGTGGATTTCCATCATTCATTAGTGAAAAAATATAGTATGATGATCCCAAGACATCGAAAGAGACCATAAGGCGAGCTAAATGCCTATATGATTAGCAGAAAGCAAGGCCAACTTTCCAAATATCTTGGGAAGACAAAAAAAAAATTCAATATGGATCAGAGGAAGAAGGGATCTAAGCCACCATTCTTCAGAAATAATCCTCAGGGAAAACAAACTCCTAGAGAACCCAGAACGATTGAGGCAGGAGTTCAAAGGTGAAGGAAACCACCTATCCAATGTTGGGGCTTTAAAGGAGGTCATGTGTTCATAGATTTCCCTCTCAGAGGTGAGAAAGTGAGGACTGTTCACACTGTACAACAAGATGAAACAGTGGAGGACATGAGCAGAAATTTACCAAGGATTTATGCAGCCATGGGGAAAAAGCAAGCAGAGTATCAGTCACATATGATTGAAGTGGAAGGGATGATAAACAACCAAACCATTGCTATTTTAATTGATTCAAGAGCTATTCATAGTTATATAGATCCTAAGATGGTGGAAAGTTTGCATTTGGCAAGAAGAAAGAATGGAAAATCTTGGTTGGTGCAACTGGCTACCAGAGCCAAAACAAAATTTAATGAGATGGTTAAGTCATGTCTTATGGACATGAATGGACTGAACACTAGGGTATATTTGAACATATTTCCTTTAGGTTCCTATGACTGTCTAATTGGGATAGAAATTTCCCAGGGCGGTAACCATCAGAGAAATTTCAACATTGTAGATGAAGAAATGTTACAGAAAAGGGTGTCAAATATTTGCAGCTCATATGGAAGAGACACCTAAAGATAAGGTGCCAAATTTGGAATATTATGTAGTCCTGGAAGATTTTGAAGATGTGTTCAAGGAGGTACCAGGACTACCTCCAAAAGAGATATTGATTTCTCTATAAATTTAATGTCTGGAACGCATCCGGTGTCAAAGACTCCTTACAAAATGAGTGCACCAGAGCTTAAGGAGTTGCAAATTCATCTTGAAGAAATTCTGAAGAAGGGGTATATATGCACAAGTGTGTCACCTTGGGGTGCCCTAGTCTTGTTCATGAAGAAGAAAGATGGGACATTAATATTGTGCATTGATTTCAGACAATTGAATAAAGTGACTGTAAAGAAAAAGTATCCTCTGCCAAGGATTGATGATCTCTTTGATGAATTGAAGGATGCAAAGATATTTTCAAAGATAGATCTCAGGTCAGGATACCATCAAGTAAGTATTAAAGAGGAAGATATCAACAAGACCGCGTTTAGAACAAGGTATGGTCATTATGAGTTCATAGTGGTGCCATTTGGGTTGTTAAATGCACCAGCTGTTTTCATGTGATTAATGAATGGTGTTTTTCGAGAATATTTACACAAGTTTGCCTCAAAGGTCTCGAGCTTGGCTCGAGCTGCCTCGAATTGTTGCATTGCCAGAGCCTCCTTCTCGACAAAATCCTAAATGAATTTCTTGGTGACAGGCCATTCCAGGCATTGTTCCACTGCTGCAACCACCTGTTCTAGCTGTGATCCTTATCCCTCGATTTATTCAAAGAGGGTGCATGCTTTATTCTGCACTGGATGGATTCATTGTGTCACCTCCATCACTCCACTCTCGATAGCAGTGACCTACTGCTGAACTGCACACTGCTCCTGCGATCTCTTCATCTTCTCAAGGACCGTAAGCTGCTTCAGTTGCACTTGCACTGTCAATGCCTGTTGTTTCGCTTCCTAGAGTTGTGCCTCCAATATCCCCAGTTTCGTGTCTTCTTCAAGTCGCTCATAGGTTTGCGCACTTAGGTTACTTAGTTGCTTGCATTCTGAAGCCAGTGCCTTGATTCTTTCGACTGCACTCCTGACAGTTTCTTCCCTCTGGCCTCTCACTTTTTGTGGAGTGCTCGACACTGCTTGTAGTTCTACCTCTGCTACTGTTGCTTGAAGATGGTGAATGGATTCAACGAGATTCCCCACTTGGATCTTAGCTATCTCTTCTTCCATCTGAGCCCATCCCGACACAGAGAAAAGTGATCTAGTCACTGCCTCTCTAACCCCAATATTCTCCATGAGAAGCTGGTCTTTTTCTCTCTGGATCTCCTCTCTATCCTCTTTGAACTTTGCTCTCAGGTCATATTTATCTTCCTGCACAACTCGACGTTTCTCTAGGGATTCCTTCTTTTCTTTCTTTAATAGCAGCCCCATGGTTCAACTCTTCAAGAACGCACCAACAAAACCCTAACTACCGGCCCTTTCGGCAACACCTACGAAGCAGATGAAGTCTCACTCGAGGTGGAGTCAGGGGGGGTTGCAGGACTCAAGTGTCTACAACCTAGATGGGACACAGATCTGTGATCACAATGCTTAACATATCACTTAGCAATTAACATTCATTAGTATTTTAACCATTATTCACATCGCAGGTTAAACCCTTGTTACAGAACAATGCAGTATTACTCAATATCTAAGCATATCTAACCATTAGCACATAGCATCAAAGTAGATCTAACATTCATTCACATATAAAGCACTGAGCATCAATGGGTTAAGCAATTAAATACATAAACAACATAAATAACATAGCACAAAGCACATTGACATAGGATATACGTGGTTCACCCCAGTGTGGGGCTACGTCCACCAACCCTTCTTCTCTTCTTTATTATTCTCTTCAATCTTCTTACAAGCACAGAGCCACAAATCTTACTTCGCATTGGACAAGAGATATGTGCACACCTCGCCAGATCCTCCTTCCCCTAGTTCTCTCAAAGTACAAAGCCTACACAGTCTGTGCAAAAATCACTTACAAAATGCTTGCACTTAGCTCTGCAAGCCTTAACACATCTTCTTGCACATAGCTAACATTAGCACTAAGCTGTTGGCTTGCTAGGTCTACTTATTAAATGCCTAACTACTTATTTATACATTCCAAAAGAGGCCTAAAAATGGGTAAACCCATGGGCCGACATCCCATACCCATTACATAAATCCGAAAACCCAAAAATCTCACAAAAAAGGCAAGATCCCACGATCTCTGCTTCTCCTAGGCGCTCCATCTTCGACCAGCCTGTCGAAGTCCCAAAAATGGTCAAACACAACCATTGTTCTCCCAAAACTTGGTCGAGGGCCAACAACAAGTACTTATTTTATCAGAAGCAAATTCATTATTTGGGACATATCATTTCAAAGGATGGGATAGCAGTGGATCTAGAAAATATAAAATCCATTAGAGAATGGCCAGTGCCAAAGAATGTGACAGAGGTCAGATCATTCATGGGCCTTGTAGGCTACTATAGGAGATTTATTGAAGGATTCTCAAAGATTTCACATCCAATCACTTCCTTGCAAAGGAAGGGTGTAAAGTTTCAATGGACATTGGAAACATAGTTACCAACTTAATGAGAACTGTGACCTCAAAACGAGAACTCTGGCCCAAAAAACCCCTATTTTTCCAAAAAAAACATGAAAATCAACCCTCAAATCAAAAAGTGGTGCTACCAGTAGCACCATTTTTTCAAACGGGGTTAAAATTACAACATTTTTCAAACATGGCCTTCAAAACCCATACAATAGCTCATAAAAATCTTCACATCGACACCTAAATAAAAAAATGATGTTACAATTTTTTTAATTTTTTTTAAAACGTTAAATTTATAGATATTTTGAAATAATATTTTTAGTAGTCAGTACCATTAAAACCAAAACCTCAAAATCAACCATCAAATTGAAATGTACTGCTACCGGTAGAACCCATTTTAAATTTGGGGTATTAAAATGACATTTTTTTAAAGTGGTAATCAAAATCAAACAAAATCATCAAATCAACCCTTAAATACTTACTTTTTAAATATTAGTTTATCAGTCCAAACACAACATAATACATAATACCATGAAAACAATACATTTAAAAATATATAATCAAAACCCAAATTTGGAAAAAAGAAAACACAT
>SNQJ01S0164094.1:1131-15600 GCA_010110895.2 Picea sitchensis | reverse complement strand
TATTGATATTGTATTTTTTTTTAAATACCTACACAAAGGTGGCAATTGTGACGTCTTTCACTCTCTTCCCGTCGCTATTGCCACGTCCAAGATGTCTCTCTTTCCACCTCCAAGATTGTCGCTCCCATAGAAACCACGTCGGAGCTAATACCTCATCTCGTCGGTCTTGCCACCTTCAGAACGTCTCTCTTGCCACCTCTAAAACGTCTCTCTTGCCACCTTAAGAACGTCTCTTTTGCCACCTTTGAAACATCTCTCTTGCCACGTTTGAAACGTCTCACTTGCCACATTTGAAACGTCGATCTTGCCACATTTGAACCGTCGGTATTTCCACGTTTGAAATGTCGGTCTTGCCACATTTGAAACGTCTCACTTGCCATGTTTTACACGTCGGTCTTGCCACGTTTTAAATGTCTCACTTGCCACGTTTTAAACGTCTCACTTGCCACGTTTTAAACGTCGGTCTTATGACGTCAATATGGGACTCGACAATCCAATTTATGATGACACGTGGTGTCATATAACGTTGCAATACAGACGAAAACTAGGTCGTCGAAAAAATGACATCATTTGAAATGACGTTTGAGGGGGTCTGAGGTTTGTCGGTCTTCCGACAATAGAAAGTGGCAATTGCATCGAACGTGCCATCGAAATTTGACCCAAATGCAGTAGTGAAAAGAACACCACAAGGTAAATTATTCTTTGCGCAACTATAACCACTGTGCATCACTTCTCTGTCGTGCCAATAACAGGCACACTCTACTTTTGTGTCGCGCGCTAATATCCACTGTGCAAAATTTTGGTTCTTGCACTAACACCTGTTGTGTGTAATTTTTTTATCGCATGTTGATCTTCCGTGCACATTTCACTCTTTGCGTTGAACCATTCCAAAGTTTAGTACACCCCCACCATGCACCAAAACTCTACGGGCAACACTAACTAAACTGTTGCATGACAATATATACCCACATTCCACACACACCAACATAATTACTCTGCGCTCTGCTAATACTACGCACACCACGTGCACCATTATTATGTGTGTACACATCGAGCACACCTTATTATGCGTATTCACATCGCGCAATGCTAAATTTAGCGTGCACACCAAACAAAATTCGCACGGTGCCAAAATTTAGTGCGCGCACCAGCACACCAACATTTTTCTGCGCGGCGCCAAAATTTAGTGCGTGCACCCGCACACCAACATTTTTCTGCGCGATGCACAAATCTAGTGCACGTACTCGCACACTAACATTTTTTCGCCCAGTGCCCAATTTTTATATATCCTAATCTTTTTACTGTGCATCATGCATTTTTAGTGTGCCCACCTGCGCACATACATTTTTATGCGCATCAATTCCTCATGAATTTCGTCGTAGAAATTGGGGATTTTGTTTAACATTTCCCCAATTTTTACTATAAACATTCTGCAACTATGAAATTTGATCAATTTCACCCCGATAACACCATTTCAACCTCTCTATTTAAGCCACTAGACCAATCCTCTCTAGGATTTCAAGGGGGCCATAATAGCAAGCTACCAACTTTGAAAAATTTCCCAACTTCAGGGAACTTCTATTGGCTTTCACTTTAAAAAATACATGGTCTCCCACTTTAAATTCCATGTGAGTTCTTCCCTTATCATCATATCGTTTCTACCTATCTTGGGCATCCTTTAAATTTTGTTTTATTTTTAACATTTTCTCCTCCATTTCCCTAAGAAAATCTGGTCCAATCACTGCTCTATTTGTTGGGTTATCCCAACTTACCGGTGTGTTTCACTTTCTGCCATAAAGTGCGTCAAATGGGCTCATGTTTAGAGATGTTTGGTACCCATTCTTATAATCAAACTCTACCAAGTCTAGGTATTCTTCCCATTTTGATGGTTTATCCATCACATACATCCTCAACATATCCACAATCACTTGATTCACCCTCTCTATTTGTCCATCTGATTCTGGATGATAAGTTGTACTAAAATTCAAATTTGTTCCAAATCCATTAAATAATCCTTTCCAAAATTTTGAGTTAAATTTTGCATCTCTGTCAGACACAATTGTCTTGGGTATGCCATGTAATCAAGCAATTTGTTTCACATAAACATCAACAATGTTGGTTTCCTTGTGAGTGATCTTTACAGGAATAAAATGGGTATCTTTAGTAAGCTTATCCACCACTACCATGATAGAATCATGTTTCTTGTTTGTTATGGGAAGTTCAGTGATGAAATCGATTGTTACAACTTCTCATTTCCACTCAGGAATGGGTAATGGTTGTAGCAAACCAACTGGGTGTTTATGATTAGCTTTTACCTTTTGACATTCCAAACATTTATCAATAAAATCAGCAAACTCTTTCTTCATTCCTGGACAACAATATTGGCTCTTGACAGTTGCAATAGTTTTTTGATAACCTGGGTGCCCAACATAAGGTACATTATGCATTTCTCCCAATATCATATTTTTTGATTCATTAGAATTTGGTACATAAATTATGCCCCTATACATGAGAATTTCATCATTATCTAGCTTGTATTCTTCAATTTTCTGCTGCAATTTACTTTGTTGTAATTTTGCCACTAATTCCTTGTATTGCAAATTTAATTTTGCAGCCTCCAAAATTCTGTGTTTCAAATCTGATTGGTACATGCTAATGGGTTTAGCATGCATTTAATGCACTCTTCTGTTGAGTGAATCAACCACTTTGTTCTCTTTCTCCTTAATATGATTTATATCAAAGTCATATTCACTTAGAAATTCTAACCATTTGCTTTGCCTAGCATTTAGAGTTGGCTGATCAAACAAATATTTCAGACCATTATGGTCTGTCCTCGGCTCAAACCTTTTCCCATGAGGTAGTGTCTCAATTTCCTCAAGCCATGCACTATGGCTTTCAACTCCAAATCATGAGTAGCATAGTGTCTTTCATGCTCCTTCAACTTCTTTGATTCATAACATATAACAAACTCATTTTGACTGAGACCTCCACCAACTCCTTCTTTACATGCATATGTGCATACAACGAAGTCTTAATTTGGGTATGGAATCCTTAGTATTGGAGCATTTTGACTGAGGCTGGTCGAAGATGGAGTGCCGAGGCAAAGCAGATATCGCGAGATCTCGCCCTTTTTGCGGGGTTTTAGGGCTTTAGGGTTTATGTAACGAGTATGGTATGTCGGCCCATGGTTTTACCCATGCTTAGGACTCTTTTGTAATGTATAAATAAGTAGCTAGGAATGTAATAAGTAGACCTAGCAAGCCGACGGCTTAGTGCTAATGTTAGCTATGTGCGAGAAGATTTGTTAAGGCTTGCAGAGCTAAGTGCAAGCATTTTGTAAGTGCTTTGTGCACAGCTTGTGTAGGCTTTGTGCTTTGAGAAAACTCAGGAAAGGAGGATCTAGCGAGGTGTGTGCAGATATCCTGTCTAGTGTGAAGTAGGATTTGCGGCTCTGTGCCTGTAAGAAGATTGAAGAGACTAATAAAGAAGAGAAGAAGGATTGGTGGACGTAGCCTCACACTGGGGTGAACCACATATATCCTGTGTTGATGTGCTTTGTGCTATGATATTTATGTTGTTTATGTATTTAAATGCTTAATCCATTGATTCTCAATGTTATATATGTGAATGGATGTTAGATATGCTTTGATGCTATGTGCTAATGCTTAGCTATGCTTTGATCCTATGTGCTAATGGTTATATATGCTTAGATCTTGAGTAATATTGTGTTGTTCTGTAACAAGGGTTTAACCTTGGATGTGAATAAGGGTTAAAAGACTAATGAATGTTAATTGATAAGTGCTCTATTAAGTATTGTGATCACAGATCTGTGTCCCAGCTAGGTTGTAGACACTTGAGTCGTGCAACCCCCCTTGCCTCTACCTCAGGTGAGACTTCATATGCTTCGCAGGTGTTGCTGAAAGGGTCGGTAGTTAGGGTTTTGTTGGTGCATTGTTGAAGTGTTGAACCCTGGGGCCATTGTTGAAGCAAGAAAATAAGGAACCCCTAGAGAAATGTTGGGTTGTGCAGCAAGAGAAAGATGACCTTAGAACAAAGTTTGAAGAGGACATAGAGAAGATCCAGAGAGAAAAATACCAGCTACTCATGGAGAAGATTGCGGTTAGAGAGGCAGTTACTAGAGCACTTCTCTCTATGTCGAGATCAGATCAGATGAAAGAGGAGACAGTTGAGAGCCAAGTGGGGAAGCTCGTTGAATCCATTCAACAGCTTCAAGCAAGAGTAGCAGAGATAGAACTGCAAGAAGTGTCGAGCACTCTACAGGAAGTGAGAGACTGGAGGGAAGAAACTGTCAGGAGCGCAGTCGAAAGAATCAAGGCGTTGGCTTCAGAATGCAAGAAACTAAGTAACCGAAGTGTGCAGACCTATGAGCGCCTTACAAAAGACCCAAAACTGAGGATATTGGAGGCACGTCTCCAAGAAGAGAAGAAATAGGAATCGATAGTGTAAGCGTAGCTGAAGCAACTTACAGTCATTGAGAATATGAAGAGATCGCAGGAGCAGCACATAGTTCAACAGCAAGTCACTACTATCGAGAGACGAGTGATGGAGGTGACACAATGACTCCAGTTGGTGCAGGACAAATATTGCACCCTCTTTGAAGAAATCAAGGGACAAGGATCACAGTTGGAACATGTGGTCGCAACATTGGAACAATGCCTGGAAGGGCCTGTCACTGAGCAAGTCATTAAAGATTTCACCGAGCTGGAGGCTCTGGCGATACAACAAGTTGATGCAGCTCGAGCCAATATCGATGCCTTCGAAGTAGTATTTCCTAGACCAGAGTGACTCAATATGAGTCACAGGTGAGTGTTGGGGTCTTGTTGGACCTCGACCAAGTTTTGGAAGAACGTTGGTCATGTTTGAACATTTTTGGGACTTCGATAGGCTGATCGAAGATGGAGCGCCCAGGCGAACCGAAGAGCGCAAGATCTTTCCCTTTTTGCATGTTTTTTGGGTTTTAGGGTTTATGTAAAAGGTATTGGATGTTGGCCCATGGGTTTAACCATGATTAGGCCTCTTTTGTAATGTATAAATAAGTTGCTAGGCATGTAATAAGTAGACCTAGAAAGCCAATGGCTTAGTGCTAATGTTAGCTATGTGCAAGAAGATGTGTTAAGGCTTGCAGAGCTAAGTGCAAGTGTTTTGTAAGTGCTTTGTGCACAGAATGTGTAGGCTTTGGGATTTGAGAGAACTCGGGGAAGGAGGATTTGGGCAGGTGTGCGTAGATCTCATGTTCAGTGTGAAGTAGACTTTGTGGCAATGTGCATGTAAGAATATTGAAGAGACTAATAAAGAAGAGAAGAAGGGTTGGTGGGTGTAGCCCCACACTGGGGTGAACAACGTATATCCTATGTCGATGTGATTTGTGCTATGTTATGTATGTTGTTTATGTATTTAATTTCTTAATCCATTGATGCTTAGTGTTTTATATGTGAATGAATGTTTTATCTACTTTGATGCTATGTTCTAATTGTTAGATATTCTTAGGTCTTGATTAATACTTCGTTGTTTTGTAACAAGGGTTTAACCTGCGATGTGAATAAGGGTTAAAAGAATAATGAATGTTAATTGCTAAGTTCTATGTTAAGTATTGTGATCATAGATCTATGTCCCAGCTAGGTTGTAGACACCTGAGTCCTGCAACCCCCCCTACCTCTACCTCAGGTGAGACTTCATCTGCCTCGTAGGTGTTGTCGAAAGGGTTGGTAGTTAGGGTTTTGTTGGTGCATTGTTGAAGCATTGAACCCTAGGTCTGCCCCTATGCCAACACTTGCTCAATTTGGCATACAACTGATGCTCCCTTAATACTTGCAACACCATCCTCAAATGATGCTCATGCTCTTCTTCTGATTTAGAATATATTAGGATGTCATTCAAAAAGACAATGATAAACTTCTCTAAATATTCTCAGAAAACACCATTCATTAAGCACATGAAAACAACTAGTGCATTTGACAACCCAAATGACACCACTGTGAACTCATAATGACCATACCTTGTCCTGATGGAAGTCTTGATGACATCTTTCTCTTTAATCCTTACCTGATGGTCTCCTGACATGAGATCTATCTTTGAAAATATATTTGCATCATTCAATTGATCAAAGAGATCATCAATCCTTGGCAGAGGATACTTGTTCTTTACATTCACTTTATTCAACTGTCTAAAATAAATGCACAATATTAATGTCCCATCTTTCTTCTTCATGAACAAGATTGGGGCACCCAAGGTGACACACTTGGGTGTATATACCCCTTCTTCAGAATTTCTTCAAGCTACATTTGCAACTCCTTAAGCTCTGGTGTGCTCATTCTGTAAGGAGTATTTGACATTGGATGTTCTCCAGGCATTAAATTTTTAGAGAAATCAATATCTCTTTTTGGGAGTAGTCCTGGTACCTCCTTGAACACATCCTCAAAATCTTCCAAGACTACATAATATTCCAAATTTGGCACCTTATCTTTAGGTGTCTCTTCCATATGAGCTGCAAATATTTGACACCCTTTTATGTAACATTTCTTCAACTACAATTATGAAATTTCTCTGATGGTTACTGCCCTAGGAATTCCCTGCACTTTCCTTGGACTCCCTTCCTCATCCAAGCAAGTAAATGTCTTGTTATGATTGCCTAGGATAACATGATGTTGGTCCAACCAATCCATCCCAATTAGATAGTCATAGGGACCTAAAGGAAAGATGTTTAAATCTTCCCTGGTGTTCAGTCCATTCATGTCCATAAGACATGACTTAACCATCTCAATAACTTTTCTTTTGGCTCCAGTAGCTAGCTGCACCAACCAAGTTTTTCCATGCTTGCCTCTTGGAAAATGAAAACTTTCCACCATCTTAGGATGTATATAACTATGAATATATCCTTAATCAATTAAAATACCAATGGTTTGGTTGTTGATCATACCTTCCACTTCAATCATATGTGATTGATACTCTATTTGCTTCTTCCCTAGGGATGCATAGATCCTTGGTACATTTATGCCCATGTCCTCCATTGTTTCATTTTGTTGTACATTATGAACAATCCTCACTTTCTCACCTCTGTGAGGGAAATCTCTGAACATATGATCTCCTTTAAAACCCCAACATTATATAGGTGGATGCCTTGGCCTTTGAACTCCTACCTCAATCATTCTGGGTTCTCTAGGATTCTTTTTTCCCTGAGGATTATTTCTGAAGAATGGTGTCTTAGATCCCTTCTTCCTCTGATCCATTTTGAATTTCTTTTTGTCTTCCCAAGATTTTTGGAAAGTTGGCCTTGCTTTTTGCTGATCATATAGGCATTTAGCTCACCTTATGGTCTCTTCCAATGTCTTGGGATCATCATATTGTATTTTGTCACTGATGAATGATGGCAATCCATTCAAATACCTCTGAATATTAAATGTCTCATCCTTGATGAAACAGACATACTTCAGGAGTTATAAAAACCTTCTTTCATATTCATCTATGGTCATACTCATAAACTTGAGTTCAAAGAACTCTTTCATTTTCTTGTCATAGTATCTCTTATTCAAGTATTTCTTCTCAAAATACTTCTTGAATTCCCTCCAAGTAATGCTTTTCTCTTTAATGGGTTGCACCTGCACAAGATGATCCCACCACATGGATGTCTTTCCCTTCAGTTGATAGATGAAAATTCTACCCTCTGCATGAGAAGAATAATTATGTAAATGAAAATACTTCATCATTCCCAAAAACCAAGTCTTTGCATCCTCATCCTTCTTGTGCTCACGATCAAATGTAGGAGGTTTGATTTTGTTCATTTATCCTCGTAGTTCATCCACCCCAGACCTCTTCTGTTTCCTGACAGGGGATGAACTTGATATGTTGTGTGCTCTCTTATTGGAGTGCCTCGGGGAGTGATGATGATGTATTCTAACACTTTTGGATCGTCTTTTCTCATCAGGAGACCTGTGACTTCCTGATTTTCTTGAGCCACTCTCCTTATCCAAATTATTTTCTATTCTTTTCAACCTCTACATTAACTTCATGTTGAAGTCCTCTTGTTTCTCCTTGGCTCTCATAATCCTTTCATTATCATATTTATGGCTTTGGACATCCTTCTGTAAAATTTTAATGGTCTCTACCATATTCATGTTTTCATCCCTTCCTTCTCCATGTCCATTGGAGTTCGTTCCTTCAATGCACAAATGGACATACATCCCTCTGATTTCATATTCCTGGCTGTAATTTCCTTTTGAATCTTCCATTTCTATGGATTTTGTTTTGATATTGATATGATCTAGTTTTTTTAAACTCTGCAAAATGTGCAGCCAACAAAACTTTGTCAGGCTGACCGTTTCAACAATTTCATGAAAATATGAACCATTCTGGTTCAATAATATATCATAATTCTTTCTTCTGATTTATCAAAAATTTGAATGCCTAGATCAATTTTCAAGGTAAATAATTATATTCTACAGTCCAAAACCTTTCCAACGCCTTTTCCCATGCTCAATTCCGAGTCTCGAGCATAAAGTTATGGTTATTTGAAATTTCCCCGTTAATTTTTTTGTTCATTCTTCAACTTGGTGCAACTCTGCTTTGTAATTATGCCTTTTTGCACA
This sequence comes from Picea sitchensis, assembly GCA_010110895.2. NCBI lineage: Eukaryota > Viridiplantae > Streptophyta > Pinopsida > Pinales > Pinaceae > Picea > Picea sitchensis. The sequence goes on along the minus strand of SNQJ01S0164094.1, from coordinate 6,997 downwards.
TACGCCATTGGATTTTTCGTAGGATATCAATTGGGTTTCCTCATATACATATTTTGGACACTCTGTCCAAGTTTCACCTTTTTCTGGGTTCCGGATTGCTAGTTACATCCTGCTGAAGTTCTAGGCCAATTGGTGTTTTTGGTCTAGAATGATACAGGTAAATTCTTTTCCATATTAAACATTTTTATCATGCCCAAAAATTTAATTCAGCTCTGGGATTGTCTTCTATGGTTCAATATATTTCCATTGACTTCTCCCGCGCCTCAATCTAATTCCGGAGAAGAAATTTATGGCTCTATGAAGTTAGTTGGGTCTTAAAATTTACTCTCCATTGTTTGTGTTGTAACTTTCTCATAAAATCTTTATTTGACGAACGATTTGCACCATTAGAAAGATCTCTCTAAGTTCTTTTATTTGAGCTGTAGAGACAAAGTGTACTTTCGTACACTCTATTTTCTTGGTTTTTAAGTACCTGAAAATGCTCTTAAGGGCCTCAAAAACATGCTGCAAAAAGATGACGTTCAAACATTATAAAAAGTCGCAGAAATCATTGGTTTTCCGATGTTGTTCACCCTCCAAATGAATTTGCGTGGACAAAATTCAAACTGTACACCCATATTTAACATGCACAACAACACTACAAGGTAAATCGTGCTCCGTGCACCTATAACCATTGTGCATCACTTCTTTGTCGCACCAATAACTGGCACGCACTAGTTATGTGGCATGCACCAATATCCACCGCGCAAAATTTTGGTTCTTGCACTAATACCTGTTTCGTGCAATTTTTTTTATCGCGTACTGATATTCCATGCGCATTCCACTCTTTGCGTTGAACCATGCCAATGTTTAGTACACCCCCACCGCACACCAAAACTCTGGGTGCACCACTAACTAAACTATCGCGTGACAATTATATATACCCACATTTTGCGTGCACCAACAAAATTCCTTTGTGCACTACCAATACTATGCACACCACGCGCGCCATTATTATGTGGGTACACACCACACACACCTAATTATGCTTATGCACACTGTGCAATGCTAAATTTAGTGCGCACACCAACAATTTTCCGTGTGGATCCAAAATTTAGTGTGTGCACCTGCACACCAATATTTTTCCGCGCAACCCCAAAATTTAGTGCATGCACCTGTACACCAACATTTTTTCGCGTGGTGCCAAAATTTAGTGCACGCACCTACACACTAACATTTTTCCGTGCAATGCCCAATTTTTACATATCTCAAGCTTTTTACTGTGCATCATGCATTTTTAGTGCACCCACCTATGCACATACATTTTTATGTGCATCAATTCCTCGTGAATTCCACTGCAGAAATTGGGGCTTTTGTTTAACTTTTCCCCAATTTTTACCATAGACATTATGCAACTTTGAAATTTGCTCAATTTCACCCCGATAACACCGGTTCAAGCTCTGCAACAATAACTCGCTGCGGTTTGACCTTTCTGGAACAATTTTTTCCCAAACTCAAGTCACGAATTGAGAATTTTAATTACTAAATTCACTCCATCTGTCATGGCTTCCCTATAACTTCAAATCCGACCTATTCTAGGTCTAAATTTTCTAGAACATAAATTAAATCAAGAATATTTCACCACATGGCTAAATTTCTCAATTTTCCCATGAATTTAACAACAAAAATTGGGGCTTTTCCCCAATTCCGCACAATTGTTGTTACTTTTTACCATGGACGCTCTACAACTCGAAATTTGGCCCCTTCAAAATAAATCCTCTGTGAAATTTCACTTCAACTCAACTTTCTCGGCCCATCCAGGCTAAGTGTTGAAAACTGAAGCTCTGATTCCATATTGTAACATCCCCGACCACCCACACCGAGGCATGCTACATGCGAGAAAGATTTCATTCTCTCTACGGAACATATTGTAACATACCCATCATCCGACTGAGCTATGCCACATAAATTTTTTGAACTGCATGCAATTAAAACATATGCATATAGAACTCTTGCGGAACATTTATATATAAAACGTAAACAAACAAATACATTCTGTAAATTCACAGATTCATACTGAAGTAATAGTAAACGTATACATGCAGCATATGCACGCAATACCCATAAATATAAACACAGTTATAAACAAGCATAGGATAAACACATATAAATAAACACAAATAATAATGCAACATGTAAATTTATCACACAGTTGACACTTATCTTGGTAAGAATATAACCAACTACGTGCAGACCTTCCACAAACCTCCCAACCTTAGACCACACTGCTCATCACTCTCAACAGTGGGTCACCACCGAGCTGGGACTAAACTCCTCCTGGGTAAAGGGATTCCTAACTAGGCTAACAACTAATAGACAATAGGAAAAACTCTGTCAAAGGTTCCCACTCAAAATAACAGCCTACGATCCCTCATTCCCCACATGCCTGTCCAACCCCAAAAAGTGTGCCCCTTCTCTGCTCAACAGTCCTTTGGCTGCCCAATTTGCTTTCCAGGCTTGAGAAACAATTCGGGCAGGAAGTCTTAGAGCCATGTAGCTGGAGTTTAACACCTTCAAGAAATCAATTCCCAACAATTCTCTCACCCAGAGAGGAATTGCTCATGAGCCTGACAACCCGCCTCTTCATTCCATCTCCAAAGCTAACCAGCTACACAAACAAGTATGGCTATGGATATAGGTTTAGGTACAGTGACATGAAGGTACGAAAGATAGCTTAATGAGTGTGTGAATGCTCATGGATGATTGACTGGATGACTGAATGATGGGAGGAATTATGGCCAGAATGATTGGGACATGAACTAAGTCCAAACAATATGTATGCATGTCCCCAAATTGACACTTGTCATGTTGGGAGCTACTTTGGCCCACTTTTCCCCATCTTTAGAACTTAGGATAAAATAATTATCCATACTTTATACTTTAATAAATATTAATATAATATTCTTTTTTTGCGTAAGCTCCCTATCTTAGCCCCTTTTCCTTAACTTTTAGCCCCCACCCTTTCCCTAACTAGTGGATTTTAGTCCCCCATACGTTTTTATTGTGGTCGGTCTGCGCACAGTGATGTATTTTATATTAATGTTGAGACATATACAAAAGTAGGCACACTGGCCTTTAACAGCTAGGCTCTCCGACCTAATAATCACAAAACTAGCTCACCAGCCTATAAAACACATCATATACACAAAGCCTCTCTGGCCTCACAATCACGCACAATTAAGTTGTTGCACACAGTATCCTGGAATGTGCACACTTCCTCATTTTAATGCACAGTACATGCATGCACTGTGCCATGAAAGGTGCATACAAAAATGATATCAAACATCTCACCATCTTAAGTACATTTTCGTTTACATTACAATTAGGTTAGTCCTAGGGATATTACAATCCCCTCCCTTTATTTATGCACTGTCCTCAGTGCATTATGTACATATACACAATACAATTTTCAAAAATCCTCAAAAAGATGTGGGTATTGTTCCCGCATTGCATCCTCATTCTCCCAAGTAGCGTCCTCATGACCATACTAGGTCCATTGGACTTTTACAATCCCTATGGCTCGATTCTGGAGCTGTTTGATTTTCCGGTCCAGAATGGGTACCATATGCACTTGGAAGGCGCCTTCTTGCTCCACCCGAATCACATTCCAATCAATAACATGATTAGCATCATGTATATATTTCTTCAACAATTATACATAGAATACATTATGAACAGACATAGATATAGGAAATGCAATCATATAAGCCACTCGACCGATCCTCTCTAGGATTTCAAAGGGCCCATAATAACGATTTGCCAACTTTGAACAATTTCTCAACTTCAGGGAACTTCTGTTGGCTTTCACTTTCAAAAATACATGGTCTCCCACTCTAAATTCCCTGTGAGTTATGCCCTTAACAACATAGCTTTTCTTCTTGTCTTGGGCAGCCTTTAAATTTTCTTTTATTTTCAACATTTTCTCCTCCATTTCCCAGAGCAAATCTAGCCCAATCATTGCTCTATCTATTGGGTTATCCCAACTTACCGGTGTGTTGCACTTTCTGACATAAAGTGCCTCAAATGGTCTCATCTTTAGAGATGTTTGGTACCCATTCTTATAAGAAAACTCTACCAAGTGTAGGTAGTCTTCCTATTTTGACGGTTTATCCATTACATACATCCTCAACATAACCTCAATCACTTGATTCACCCTCTCTATTTTTCCATCTGATTCTGGATGATAAGATGTACTAAAATTCAAATTTGTTCCAAATACATTAAATAATCCTTTCCAAAATTTTGAGGTAAATTTTGGATCTCTGTCAGACACAACTGTCTTGGGTATGCGATGTAATTGAGCAATTGTTTTCACATAAACATCAGCAATGTTGGTTGCCTTGTGAGTGAGTTTTACAAGGATAAAATGGGCAGCTTTAGTAAGCTTATCCACCACTACCATGATAGAATCATGTTGCTTGTTTGTTCTAGGAAGTTTGGTGATGAAATCCCTTGTTACAACTTCCCATTTCCACTCAGGAATGGGTAATGGTTGTAGCAAACCATCTGGGTGTTTATGCTCAACTTTTATCTTTTGACATTCCAAACATTTGGCAATAAAATCAACAACCTCTTTCTTCATTGCTGGACAATAATATTGGCTCTTGACATCAACAATAGTTTTCTAATAACCTAGGTGCCCAACATAAGGTACATTATGCATTTCTCCCAATATCAGATTTTTCAATTCATTAGAATTTGGTACATAAATTATGCCCTTGTACATGAGAATTTCATCATTATCTAGCTTGTATTCTTCAATTTTTTGCTGCAATTTACCTTGTTGTAATTTTTCCACTAATTCCTTGTATTGCAAATCTAATTTTGCAACCTCCAAAATTCTGTGTTTCAAATCTGATTGGTACATGCTAATGGTTGTAGCATGCATTTCATGTACTCTTCTGTTGAGTGCATTAGCCACTTTGTTCTCTTTCCCCTTGATATGCTTTATATCAAAGTCATATTCACTTAGAAATTCTAACCATCGTCTTTGCCTAGAATTTAGAGTTGGTTGATCAAATAGATATTTCAGACTATTATGGTCTGTCCTCAGCTCAAAATTTTCCCATGAGGTAGTGTCTTCATTTCCTCAAGGCATTCACTATGGCTTCCAACTCCAAATCATGAGTGGCATAGTTTCCTTCATGCTCCTTCAACTTCCTTGATTCATAACATATAACAAACCCATTTTGACTGAGGACTCCACCAACTCCTTATTTACATGCATCTGTGCATACAATGAAGTATTCATTTGGTTTTGCAATCCTTAGTATTGCACCGCTTGTTAATAATTGTTTCAAGTGTTGGAAACTCTTTTTGCAATCCAAACATAGTTACCAACTTAACGAGAACTCTACAGAGTTCTCATTTATTGGGGGGTCAAGTTTTTTACCTTGTTTTTAAAAATGGTGCTACCGGTAGCACCTCTTTCCATTTTTAGGTGGTTTTTTGATATTTTAAATTTTTTCATACATACTCTTTCCACTTTTTTTTTAAATGCTTATTTTTTCATTTTTTATTTTTTATTTATTTTATTTATTTTTATTTTTTTATTTTTTTATCAACAATGTTTTTAGTCATTTTTCCATGCTTCTTTTAATCTTAAAATATTTTTTACCATTTACATTTTTGAAAATAGGATTTTTCGTCTGGTTAATTAATTTATGGTTCCATACTTTTTTAAATATAGTGTAAAATATCATTTTTAATACATTTTTTACCATTACTTTAATAGATAGAAAATCATTGTAGTTAAATAATACTATTTTTAAACATTTAGCAAAAACAATATAATTGAATTTTTTTTATAAATTGAAACTAAAAAAAA